>CAAAJI010000569.1:5648-15674 GCA_900642245.1 Fragilaria radians | reverse complement strand
AAAGTTTAAGCTCCTTCACCTTTTCCCAAGTGAAGTCAGGGTCATCTCGACCAAAATGTCCATAGGCAGCAGTTCTGCGTAAGAAAGGGCGCTTAAGATCCAAGTCGCGAATGATGCAACCAGGGCGAAGATCGAAGTTGGCCTTAACAACCTCCGTCAGGTCAGAATCAGTCATTCCTTCCTTAACGGTTCCGTATGAATCAACGAAGACAGAAAGTGGGTACGGCACTCCGATGGCATAAGATAACTGGACGAGGGCGCGCTTGCAAAGTTTGTTTGCAACCAAGGACTTGGCAACCCAACGAGCGGCGTATGCAGCAGAACGATCGACTTTCGTGGTGTCTTTTCCAGAGAAAGCACCTCCTCCGTGTGCGCCCCATCCTCCGTAAGTATCAATAATGATCTTGCGTCCTGTGAGTCCAGCATCTCCGTGAGGACCTCCAATAACAAATCTTCCAGATGGATTCAAGTGGTAAATTGTATTCTCATCAAGGTATTTCTCGGGGATCACGGGCTTAATAACATGCTCCATGAGATCCTTGGCAATCTTCTCGTTAGTAACATCCTCTGAATGTTGTGTGGAGATAACAACAGTGTGAACTCGCTGAGGCACAGGAACTCCATCCACCAACTTATACTCGCAGGTTACTTGAGTTTTTCCATCAGGACGAACCCACTCGCAAGTTCCGTTCTTGCGGACTTCGGTGAGTTTCGATCCAAGGGAAGTTGCAAGCATGTGTGTGAGAGGCATGTATGATTCTGTCTCGTCGGTTGCATAACCAAACATGATTCCTTGGTCTCCAGCACCAATATCCTCTACATTTACAGCATCAACAGATTGAGCAATGTCAGGGGATTGTTCTTCGATAGCGACAATTACATTGCAAGTCTTGTAATCGAATCCCTTGGCTGGGTCGTCGTATCCAATATCTTTGATAGCATCACGAATAACTTGCTCATAGTTGACAGTTGTTGCAGTAGTAATTTCACCGAATATCATAACCATACCTGTCTTGCAGCATGTTTCACATGCGACACGGGAAGCCGGGTCACCTGCAACACATGCATCCAAAACAGCATCGGACACCTGATCACAGAATTTGTCTGTATTGAAAAAGGAGTGTAAGTAAAACAACATCTAAATCAAAAAGGAAGCAATAATCTTTCAGAAAGTTAATGTGTATGCCTTGTCGTGTCATTCTAAAATGCCAAAAGAAAAGACAACATTCAAGAAATGATATCAAAAACACAAATACAGGTTTGCTCATGCGCGGTTAAAGGAAGTGGAAATCCATGTTAATCATTTCCGATTTAATTGCGAAGAACCAGATCTGATGCTTTAAGCTTGGTGAACATACCAGGGTGACCTTCGTTGACCGATTCTGATGTAAAGAGAAAGGTGGACATGACAATTTGATGAATGAAAATCAATGACAAATCTTTGAGATTAAAATGTCCACGTTTTCAGAAGACACCAATCGTTGTGTACGTATTCAGACGTACTCAGTTTTACTTGGTACGAAGCGTACCTCGCCGCTTTTTCAACCCTAACTAGTAGTAACACTGAACGTGCGGTGGTTGGCTCTGGAGAGCGGTGTGGAACGTTCCATTTCGATTATACCTACAAAAGACAACAGTATATTGTAAATTTCTCCTGTGCCAGTAGGAGCCCCTTGGCCATGGGCTCCACTCCCAACGGTTCGTGTACCCTGTTTTTGTTTCACCTAACTTCGATAGGGATGTTTGCAATTATGAATAACTTCGATTAATGAATTTCGGAATTAGGTTAGTCGGATGATGCTATAGCAGATCACGTTGATTATTGATGCTTCAATAATAGAGACATCACTCAAAGCGGCTGAAAACATTTTTGCATGCCTCAAGCCTATGCAGTCGTGTCTACAACAAAACAATCTGACCATACTTTGATCCGAATGAAAATAGATAACAATAGTCAGGTAAACGGTATATCGCTAGATCATTACAATAAGCTTTAAAGGAAAACTAAGTTTCTCCATGTTGAGATTATGTCAAATGGCATTATGGCTTAACTTAGAACAATTTCTATACTCAATCATGCGGAGGAACTAATATCTCACCCTTTTGACAGTCTTGGAGTTAGAGCAACTAATTAGACAAGTCTCCATAATACGATAGGTGACATATGGAAAACTGATGTCTCACCCTTTTTGAATTCTTGGAGTTAAAGAAATTGATTAGACAAGTCTCCATTTACAAAAATCCTACTGCTGAGATCAGAGGCATCCTATATCTGTGAATGATGAACTGTGATCATTAAATTTATTGCGAGGGTCGTAAGGATGCATTTGCAAGGTAGGTCATAGGTCATACCTGGAATGACTGTTTTCACAATCCCAGGAATGCTCACAAGTGCCCTGATTGGTGGAAACCACATGGGAGTCATTCAATACTGGGCATTTATAACTTTATCAGAAAATGTAGAAAAAATTACTATGGAAAAGAGGATGATGTCAGAAGGTGGCTCCAGCAATTGATGCTCCAGACATATGTGTCTAAAAATAAACAAATCTACTAGGTCTGGTACTGACGCTCGTCAAAGAAGTAAACCAGATACTAATTTGGTAGGCAGTTCCATAGGCAATTTAACCATGAAATGCTATGGGAAAGCTTCGTTTAGAGGGATAAATCAGTCATTTTCAAAGTTTACTTTGCCTCAGGAACAATTGCTGTTACAATTGACAAACACTTTCTAAGCACTAGAATAGAACGAAATCCCTTTCAACTCAAATTCCGCCAAAAAGCCAGTAGGAAAGTAATTACTTTGAGAAGGTATGCAAAGAATCAGAATGCGAGTCTATAAATCATTATGAAATGATTGTGGAAACTGGTTTCATGAGAGAGCTTGGAAGTACCCAGCAAACAACTGTTGCATGCAAGGAGCAACCATCCAATCAGAATATGACTAATTTCAGGATAAATGATATGGTACGTGAATAAATCCATCCATTTTTCATGCATTTTATTGAGAGTTAGGTAGACCTCAAAAGAGGAACTTTACCAAAGGCTTTAGAGTTATTTGCTAACTAAGTACCATTGATTTGACCCCTCTACAATTAGAATTAAATACTAATGAGCCAGTATAGAACCCTTATAGTAGTAGTAATGCATGTTCGATGCCGCATGTACCCTATGATACTATTAAGAAGAATGCAGTGCACAGGATAATCACGATTGGGAGCCCTCACATATTAAAACCCTAAATTGACAGGAGATATGCGGATAATTAAGTCTTTTTGTCAGACAAGCATCTTAAACATGCCCCTTAATTATTTTAAATATGACAGAAATATCCTAATCAAACTCAGTAGAAATCCTTCCTGCTTAGACCACCCTCACATGAAATGCAGAGTGATCTAAGTAGGAATTATCAATAATAATCCTCCCCTTAGTAAATACAAAACCATTTGAACTGACTCAAAAGAACTAAGCTTCTCCTCAACTAAAAATAGAAAGCCTTTTACCACACATAATACCTTCATGAGCGTGTCCTGGAGGGTGGAGTCTCTTAAATCTGCCAGCAATGAAGAATAAACGTCAAGTTCAAGATTAGATAACTGACTGAATCGTACTGCTCATTCTACTTTGATTAAGCGCGACAAGTAGAATCTTATCTTGGTCACCCAATCCCACTTTAGATGCAATACTAGCATTGCCTATTGCTTTTTGTGTGAGACTTGCTTAAAATCTCTGTTTATTTTGGGGGCTTTGCCCTACTCTTAGATGACTTTGACTGTTAAGAAGCCTGTGATTCATTAGAATTAGGACGAAGTTGACATTCAAACTTAACTTTATCCAAAATGTTTCAGACTTTCACTATTGTTCATGTTGGTTACCCTTTTTGACTTTCTCAACTTAAATTCTGCTCTTTTTGGGTATGGCAGTAGCCTACCGGAATCTGAACTGAGGTTTCTGGCAAGATTTGGTTGGCCATTTGCCTCCTTGGTCATTTCTTCATTGCTGTAGTTATTATAAGGCGTTGTGATCCAGCAGAAGCATACCCTTTTTGATGCAATTATTTTCGAATCCGAATCATTATTCTCATTCATACATATGTGACTCGGTACGTCCTTATACAAAGTGCAAATAATTGCAAGTGTCTCAAGTAACACTTGGCCTCCAAGCTTAAATGCATGAGGAGTTCGTCATCATCTAGTCAACTAGTCGAAAGTAAAAGTAGACTAAGTGCCCACGCAGGGGTTGCTTGTAATATTATGTGATATGTGTGCCTTATAGCCTAAACTTGCACTGCAATCGATTATTACCTTCCCATTTTCCAAGTTAAATGATCTGAGCATATCATCAACAGCTTTGTCCACTTACTCAACCATTGCATTTGCTTATGGATTGTGATCTGTGGCTGATTTGACCTTTGATGCCATATTTGTCATAAACTTGTTTAAGCTCACTTGATTATTACCCCATTGTCAACGAGAATAAACTAAGGATAAGGTTTGTGCCAGATGAATTGAAATAATTCCACGGGGGTAACACGATAGCCGGGTAACCCAAAACAGTTAACCAAGTGAAAAAGCTGGCACAGTTATTCTTTGCCTTAGGGTCCTTTATGTTTTGTATTGCATGAATTCCTTATCTGGTATTTCCGTATCCCAGATACTCAATTTGCTCTACAAAGAACTTAAACTTTGAAGTATTGATTCTCGCGCCAGCAGTAAAGACCCTAGCTAGGATTGGTGTCACTCAAGTAGGTGCTCTACGAAGCTTATTTGTCTGTATCACTATTATCAAGATTGGTTTTGACGTATTTGGTATCTTGGACAAGGTTAAGGTTGTATATGGCATTTTGAAAATCATATGGGGCCATCTTGATTCCCATTGATAGCCCTTATACTTGAGTTTTTCAAATGCGGCTACAATTTTAAAAAGATTTTCAGCATTATCATGTAGTACATTACCTTTCATGGATTCCTATGCATGATCTTAACCTAAAAATTGGAGAATCTATAATGCTTTATTGGAATCTAAATCTATCATGAATAGAATTGAAATGAAGCATGTAATTTTTTTCAGAACTGCTTATAAATGCAAACTTATAGAAGGAATGTATCCAGAAGAGTAAATACTGAAACCTTATCTAACCAATTGTTGCTATGACACATGATAACCGTTTACACAAAGTAGATGTCAGTTCGAATGACAATAACATTAAAGATAACTAGAAATAAAGCCACACGATAGTCCTTCAATCTGGTGGAAGTAATTTGAGACGCAAGCATTGTCGTATTGACAAGAGGCTAGTTCAGATTTATGACAAAAAACAAAAGCAGGGTTGCAAAAGATGGATAGGATTTCAGGATAATAACAACGCTGATGTTTGATTGATCGCATTTTCTTGTATCGTAAGGAAATACACATGCAAGTATTTCAAAAAACCGCCCAACCTTTTTCAGCGAGTATATAATATTACATGTTTATGGCTTATTACCAAATAGATATCATACGAAATAAATTTCTTCCTACAAACTCTTCGCCGTTGGGTAAATTTGCTTATTGGCGACAATGCTTCGACAATTTTTGACAGGGATCTCACAATTTTCTGCACAACAAACTGGCAAAAATGGTTTTCAAAAAGTAAGTGACGAAGAAAAAATTTACACGCTTGCGCCTTGTAATTGAAGCTAACCATACAATAGGCTTGCAACTCGATTGTCACGAAAGGGGAAGAAGACTGAGGCTACTAAACCAGTGGAATTAGCGAAGCCAGAAGAAATCGCCCCTCCAGAACCTCCTTCACCACCAACTCCAGTTGTCGAGGAAGTCGTACCAAGTGCTGTTGTCGAGGAACCTACTTCAGCAACTTTGGACACTCCTGTAGACGAAGAAACAACATCTAAGGAAGAAGAAGCAACACGAGACCAAGTTGAGGAAGCAACGGAAGAGGCTTCTCCAGTTGAGGCAGAAAACATTCTTGCGGACCTTCAACAGGGCGAGGAGGAACAAACAAGGCAATTAGATGATGCTAAGTCAGAGCCTTCTACCGGCTTCCTTTGCTGCGCATATTAAGTGCAAGTCTTCTCAGTTCTTGATTGATGTTATGGTAGCGTGATAAGTGAGAAATAATAGAAAGGCGTCTTTTCTTTTGAGACAAATATTTAAGCTCTTAAAATAGTACAGACAAAGAGTTACGCATGCATGTAATGTAATTGAACGCGAAAGCAATAGAAGTTATTGAAAATCACACTGACTAAACGCAATGTGTATGATAAGATTTATCTCGATCGTGGAAGCACTGCAATTTCATTTATCAAATGAATTCAAAGATCTCCCACAATTTGCCCGACGGATAGAGTGAAGCACTATTTTAGATTTTATGTTTAAAGGGATATACTAAGCTCGTATACCATGCGAGGTTGATGACATTTCTACTGTTACAAAACTCATAATTTTTTGATGACAATTACCCTCTTTTCATCTTCAATCTGTCATTTTGTGTATACAGTCTCATCTCGCCCACCTTTCACGTTAATGCATATTGATGTACTTGACTTCCCAGTTTCCCATACTCTATCTCGATTTCCTCCTTTAGGGAGTAAGTATGGATTTTAAAACTGCCTCCATATTGCCCAATCTTTTGAATGCTGGATGTAACGCGCTAATCAAGATCATTCTTCTATATCGCAATAATAAAGAATATAGATCGTTTTGGAAAACAGACATCTCATCAGTCTTGGTTTCCAAGACATGTCCTCTTCAAGTCATCTTAAGGAAATCAGAGACTGTTAATAGCAGGTGAACTTCCCATCTACAATCTTAGCCATGCCATGATGCAATGAGTGATGAGTTGACAGTAATTCATGGTGAGAGCTAACTTGTACCCTAGACACCATTTTTTAGCGTCATTTCTGTATTTCATTTACAACATCCAGATATCTAGGATGAGATCTAGACTCCTACCTTCCAAAGAATACGAGACTAGATTAGTGTTTCATACTTCTTAAGATTAGATAGATGCAATCAATCTTTGCATAGAGCTTAAGGAATATGGCTTCAAAGTAATTCTCTACTTACTGCTGTTGTACGAACCAAAATGGACAGGATTACGGTTATCGTTGTCAGAGCAGAGAATGCACTCTTAAGAATTTATTCTATGCTAAACAGTACTAATGTACGTCCAGATAGTTTGTCACGCCGCTCTTAAAAATATACTCTATGCTCTTTTCTGATGACATTTTGATTCGAATAATCAACTTTATTGGCACTCATCTATTTTTAGAAGCAAGGTTCGCTTGCGAATTGAAAATTTCAGTTTGACTTGCTCTCTCATATTAGTGTCACAAGTCTATCTTTTTGATGTCTTGACCTTAGAAATAAAGGCAAGCGTGATGGCATACACATCAGATGGTGAAATGGGTGATTTCAGATTTTTCAAAAGTGTTTTTATAACTCTAATATTCCTCTGATCACTGCGTGTGATGCGAAATGATAATCTAAATTGTAACATTGTTGCATGCCAATTGACAGGCATAGTACTCATTTTAAGACTTTTTTCATGCAATCTGGGAAAGATTCGACAGTTTTATTATTAAGTTATATCAGAACCCAATGATATATTCTACGTAACTCAAATTTGGGCAAGTATCAATCATTAACTCCGTAACATATCCTCTGATTAGATAATTTGCCTCTCTAGTTTTGATGGAGATCTTAACTTCACCAGGACACAACTCTTCTTCAGAAACACACGATGGAAATGTTGATTGTAAGAAAGTGTTTTTACTGCGTACATACATGATATCTTTGAAACAAAAAGAAGAATACTCCTCCTAAAGTTTTATTGCATTGTGTACGAATTATCACGTGAAGTTCTACGTAGTAAATATTGTCTTCATAAATGGAAATTTAGTACAAATGCTGACACTATGAAATTGTGATTGTAGAAAAAAAAGAAATTTTGGCTCGGCAAGGTACCAACTCAACAATTGAATTGGAAAGCAATTGCACCGAAATCTAAATCATCTTGGCAAATGCAATATTCTAATTGTTATGCCCACGAAAAAGAGTGACAGCCACAAAAAACCAACTGTTCGAAGGGTAAGTCTGTGAAACAGTTGTGTTCCTCTTGACGCCTTCATGATGGTTCGCGTTTGAGTCTCTTACTATTTTTTACCCATACAAGACTTCTGAAAAGATGTCAAAAAAGGCCTTGGTAAAGATCTGCCCAGAAACTGGCGAGAAGGTATCGATAGTTACATTAACACTGGCTGATTATAAAAAGGTTCAGAAAACAGGAGAAGTGCCGAAATCAAATTTTAAAAAACAGCTTATGCGGGTACCGTCAAAACAAATAAGGGATGAATGTTACCTAGAAGCGGCTGGAGCCATACAAGCCAGAGAAGAACAAATTCTTCCTACCTATGGTGGTAGGCCTTGGAAAATTAGTTGTCGTCTCATTGAACCCAAAACGCACCAGAAACCCCCTCTCTTTCGGTTTTATAGAGGACGACTCGAATTGGCTGTCATGCCCCATCTCCTCGCGCAAGTACCGGAACCATTGGAAACAAAAGGAATTGCTAAGTTGGTCGAGGATAGGAATGAAGGATTTTACAATTCAAATTTAGATCTATGCGAACGCGAGGAATCGCAATTATCAAGAATGGCATGGAACGACCGAGAACATCAAATTCCCATCATGACACTGCGGTGGCAGTCGCCTAATCATGAAAAGTTTGCGACAAGAAAAGCCGTAGAAGAAGAGGCTATTAAATTGACAGATCAACAACTATTAATTGATAAAATCATCTTCGGTTACGGGGCGAAGGGTCAAAAGCTATTTCCTCGGAAGCCAACCAAACTCGATGCTCTTCAAGCTGGTAAGTTAAGGTTTCTGAGAGATGGTCTATGGGTAGTTGGTCAGGAAGAATCGTGGCAAAAGGAACGACTTTTGGAAATACAAGCTGAAGCTAACCGAAAGGAATTACATTATCAGAAAAATCCAAAACGGAGTCGGCCATCACCTAGCGCTCCAAAGAGTGCATTAGACTTATTTCTTAAAACGCAGCGAATTGCATATCGCAATATGGTTATAGAAAAATTGAGTAAGATTTTGGATAAACCACTTTTTACATTATCTGATTCTGAGCGAGAGTTGCGATTGATATGGAAGACGGAAATAACAAAGGAAGAAAAGCAGCTGTGGTGTGATCATTTAAAAAAAAGTGACTCAAACCTCAACCTAGAGACAAAAACCATCTACCATGATGCTCCTGGGAATCTTAATGACGACGCGACCGACTTTTCTCATGCTGCTGTGCAAAATACGATCTCTCTCGACTGCTCAATCATCGAAACCATGAACAAGCAAATCGACAGCAATAACGAAGGGGATCGATCATTGGATGCTAAAGTTTCGGATCAGAGACAGGAGTGCTTAGGGGAACGAGTTGAAGATAAATCCAGTAGTTACATTTCAGACAGTGAAACGAAGGCTGTAGGTGAATCAAGTAGCACATTTCTCAACCCTGTCACTATATCTCCTGGGGATTCGGAAGGAGAATCAGAAACTTTCGGTGAATCTGTTACAAGTGCAGTTAAAGTCGATGATACATGTGATGCATTAATTCTTGTTGATGATTCACAAACTATGCTAACCACAGTGGTTGTGAGTCCAGTAGCTTTAGACTCAACGTCAAATTTGCGTCGTAGTAACAGACCCAGAAAAGCAAAGGTATGGACTGACATAGAGATACAACCTTTTATTAAAGTTGATATAAAAAAAGATCACGTGCCAAGTGTTTGGGCAGCAATTCCTGATGCCGTAAAATTATCTTCTAAAGCGATCACATGCGTGGGAGCACCACATGGAATGGCTTCAGACCAAATTCCTGATGCTATAAAATTATCTTCTAATACTAGCATAGGTGGGGGATCACTACATGGAATGGATTTAGACCCAAGGGAAAGCGTGGCAAAGCGAAAGCGAAATATTTTGCCTTCTTTCTCGGAATCATCGCGGTGGAGACTCTCACC
>CAAAJI010000568.1:0-31289 GCA_900642245.1 Fragilaria radians | reverse complement strand
CATCGGCCGCTCCTCCTGCGGCGCGGCGTCACCGCGCAAGCGGCGTTTCCAGTCGATTCGATAGAGGTCGAAGCGCCGGTCGGCGAGGTTTCGGACAGTTCCTTCGGCGCGGGCCCAGGTCAGATCGGCGAGGTTAACGTCGGCGATGGTCAACGCCTCGATATTCTCGCTCGCCTCCGCCGCGATTCCGTCCCGCGCGAACGGAAAGTCGCACGGCGTCAGGATGCAGGACTGGGCATATTGCACGTCCATATTGTCGACACCCGGCAGGTTGCCGACATTGCCCGAGAGCACCATGAAACACTGGTTCTCGATCGCCCGCGCCTGGGCGCAATAGCGCACGCGCATATAGCCCTGTCGATTGTCGGTGCAAAAGGGGACGAAGATGATCCGCGCCCCTTCGTCGACCAGCCGCCGCGCAAGCTCCGGAAACTCGCTGTCGTAGCAGATGAGCACGCCGACCGGCCCGATGTCGGTCTGGATCACGTCGACCGAACTGCCGCCCTTGATCTTCCACCAATAGGCCTCGTTGGGCGTCGGATGGATCTTCTCCTGCGCATGCACCGACCCGTCGCGCAGGCAGGTGTAGGCGACGTTCTGGATGCTTCCGTCGTCGGTGCGGGTCGGATGCGATCCTCCGACGATATTGATATTGTAGCGAAGCGCCATTCGCGACAGTTCGGCGACAATTGGCGCACGATGTTCGGTCATCCGGTCGATCGCTTCGATCGGCGACAAATTCTTCTTCTCGAACGACAGCAGCGACATGGTGAACAGTTCCGGGAACACCACGAAATCCGAGCGATAGTCGGCTGCGACATCGACGAAATATTCGACGTTCTTGACGAACTCCTCGAAATTCTCGACCGCCCGCGCCTGCAGCTGAACCGTCGCCAGCCGGACGCTTTCCACCCCGCGCGGCACCCGGAAGGCCGCCGGCTCGGTCGGATCGACATAAGGATTGCGCCACACCATGTGCGCCGCGAAGCCGCCGGACGCCTTGTCGGACGGCAGATAGTCAGGGAGCACCCCGATCGGAGAGAAGCCGTTGGCAATCTGGAAGCCGATTACCTGGTCGCGAAATTTTCCCTCGCGCACGTCGGCGAGATAGGCTTCCGGTCCGGCGACCTTGGACTTGGCCCGCGCATAGCCGGGCATTCGGCCGCCGAAGACGATCCCGCGCAGCTCGAGCCGCTCGGCCAGCACGCGGCGCGCATCGTAGAGCCGCTTGCCGATCCGCAGCCCGCGCTGGCGCTCGTCGACCGCCATTTCGATGCCGTAGAGCCAATCGCCGGTCGAATCGTGCCGGCTGCCGAAGCCGTTGCCGCTGATCGTGGCCCAGTCGTGCGGGGCCAGAGCGACCGCCTCGTCGATGCGGGACGACGCGCAATAGCCGACGATCCCGCCTTCGAGGACGGCGACGAACTGACCCTCCGGGAAATTGTTGATTTGTCCGCGGATCTGGCCGGAGCTGTAATTATCCTGCCCCGGATAGGCACGCTTGATCAGCGCCAGGATTCCGCTGACGTCGCCCGGGACGGCAACGCGAACCTCGAGCTTGGCGGGAGTCTTTCCGGGCATCGCGATCCTATCCTACCCGCACTGGCTTTGCAGCGAAGCGTTGGTGGGCGCTGACGGGCTCGAACCGCCGACATCTTCCGTGTAAAGGAAGCGCTCTACCAACTGAGCTAAGCGCCCGCCTGAGCGGTGCGGCGCGGATGCCATGCCGCCTCCATTATGGCAAGGACCAGCGGGCAGACCGCGGCAGGGACAAGCGCGACATTATCCGTAGGAGCTCAATATTTTGCTTTCATTGCAATTGTTTCGCCCGGTGATAATGATCGGCCGAAGTGGCGGGGAGTGTTGCATTGCGTAAATTTCTGATCGGGTGTTCGTTGATCGCGACGCTTTCGGGGGCGCCCGCCCACGCCGCCTGGCACAAGGCCAGCACGCCGCACTTCGTCATCTATGCCGATGAAACACCCGCCAAGCTCGCTGCCTTTGCAACCCGGCTGGAGAAATTCGACAAGGCCGTTCGCCAGGTGCGCGGAATGGCCGACCCCAAGGTTGGCGACGGCAACCGGCTGACGGTCTTCGTCGTGCCCGATATCAAGGCGGTGCAGAAGCTGGACGTTTCAATGCCCGGCCTCACCCAAAACCTCGGCGGTTTCTATCGGGGCGGTGTCGAGGGATCGATCGCGGTGGTGCCCAAACGCTCCGGAGACACCGATCAGTCCGACCTCGACGACCAGGCCACCTTTTTCCACGAATATGCCCATCATTTGATGCACTTCGACCTCTCCGAGCCGACGCCCTTATGGTATTCGGAAGGGTTCGCCGAGTTCATGTCCACTGCAAGCTTTGGCAAGGATGGATCGGTCACGCTCGGCCGGGCGGCGGTTGGCCGGGCCAATTCGGTCGACGACCGCCGGACCTTCCCGCTCGAGAAGATGCTCGCGGCCAATTACGACCGGCTGAACGAACCCGAATGGGAAGCGCTTTATGCCCGCAGTTGGCTGCTAACCCATTATTTGACGTTTGAGCCGACCCGCAAAGGACAGATCCAGCGCTATCTGAAGGACATCGGGACCGGCAAGAACGCGTTGGCCGCGGCCCAGGGCGCCTTCGGCGATTTCACCGTCCTCGACCGCAACCTTCACGGCTACCTCGGTCGAAGCCGGATGGCCGCGCTCAAGGTCGCGGCATCTGCACTCACCGTCCAGCCTGTCGCCGTCGAGCCGCTCCCGCCCGGCGCAGCGGAGATCATGCCGTTGCGGATGCAGCTGAAGGCGGGCGTGCCGAAGGCCGATGAGGCCGCGCTGGCCCAGCAGATTCGTGCCGTCGCGGCGCGGCATCCGGTCGAGGCTTTGGTCCAGGTGACCCTTGCCGAAGCCGAGAACCAGACTGCGCATTACGCGGCGGCGGAGGCGGCTGCAGACCGCGCGTTGGCCGCCAATCCGCAGTCGATCGATGCAATGATCTACAAGGGACGCGCGATCCTCGAACAAGCGTCGCTGGGGGAAAAAGGCAAGTCGTTCGCCGACGCCCGCAGTTGGTTCAGCAAGGCGAACAAGATCGACTCCGAAGACCCGGAGCCGCTAATGCTGTTTCATCGGGCCTATACGCGCGACAATGGCCAGCCCTCCGCCAACGCCGTCGCCGCGCTTCATTACGCAAGCGACCTTGCGCCGCAGGATACGGGCCTGAGGATGCAATCGGCCTATCAGTTCCTGCGCGACGGCAAGCTTGCCGAAGCGCGCAAGGCGCTGGTTCCCATCGCGTTCGATCCCCACGGCCAGGGTGCGGCTAAGTCAGCGCAGGCGGCGATCGTCCGGATCGACGCGAGCGATGCCCGGGGTGCCCAGACCGCAATGGAGCGGTAGCTCAGCCGTTCTTCTTGCCGTTGCCGGTCTTGCCGCCGCCCCGACCGGTTCCGGTGCTGCCGGTGGCGCCATCGCCACCCTTTTTCGTCACCGCGCCGGGATTTCCGCCGCCACCTTTCTGAGCCATGTCCATCTCCATATCGGTTGAATGTCGCAAGTTTCGGGCCGGGCGTCAGCCCTGTGCCTCGCCGGTCGGCGCGCTGACTCCCTCGAGTGCTTCGTGCGCGGTCTCGCCTTCGCCTTCGCGGGCAAGGTCGCCAAGGCTGACCATCCCGACCAGCCGGTCTTCATCGTCGAGCACCGGAAGGCGCCGCACCTGCACTGTGCTCATCAATTCGGCAACCACCTGCACGTCGTCGCTCTCGCGTGCGCAGACCACGTCCTCGGTCATCAAATCGCGCACGCTGCAATCGGGTCCCTTGCCTTCGGCGACGCCGCGAATGGCGATGTCACGGTCGGTGATCATGCCGATGATGCGGTCGTCCTCGCACACCGGGATCGATCCGGTATCGGCCGATAGCATGAAGGTCGCTGCTTCCTGGGCGGTCTGGTCGGGGCCGATGGTTTCGACGTCGCTGGTCATGAGGTTACGAATGCTGGTCACGATGACTCTCCGGCTGAAGGTGAGTTCGATAAACGCGTTCGTGCACCGTCTCGTTCCAGCTTTCCGTGCCGATTCAATCGACTATCGCGGTTCCTGGCAGTTTCGTTTTCGCCCGGGATCGTGCGCCTACAGCGACCGCACCAGCTTGATCGCCATCGCCACCCACGGCGGGTCGGTCACCACCTGCTGGCGCCCGCCGGTGCCGGGCGGGAGCAGTTGAAGCTTGTTGCCCTCGCGTCCGATCAAACGGCCGAACAGGAAGCGACCGGCGGGGCGGGGGACGATGACGTCGCGGTTGAGCGCTCGGCCATAGGCCTCGGGCTCGATCGGTTCGCACCAGATTTCATCGCCAGCGCGATAATCGCCGACACTCGATCCGACGGTCAGGCCGACCAGCCCGGGCTTGGGCTTGGGCGGAACCACCAGCGTGGCCTTGCGCGGTGCGGTGGCTCCGTTGGCGCCGAGGATCGCGACCACCTGCAATTCGCTGCTGTCGCCGCCAGTCACCAGTTCCGCCGCATCGACCCCCAGGGCAGCCGCGATCCGGTTGAGCCAGCCAACCGAAACGGTCCGTGTCCCGGTTTCCAGCCGACCGACGGTCTGCGGCGTCGTCGGCGGCGTGCAGGCCCGTGCGACATCGTCGAGCGTCATTCCCTTGGCACGGCGCACTTCGCGGATCCGGGTAATCATCTTCACTCTCCAGCGAACCAATGTGGATTTTTTACTGTCCTACAGATTGGCCGATGTGGCAAGCGCCAATCGACTCGGAGGCTGTCGCCGAGCGGGAGATCATGATGGTTCGAAACAATCGCCTGCTGATTGAGCGCGACCTTGAGCGGGACTCTGGTGAAACGGCGGCCGCGGCGCGGTTGCGCGGCCGGCCGGCGCGCTCGGTAACCGTCAATTGCGCGGAGTCGCCTCTTGGATGGCTATTCTCGCGAGGCCATCTGACCCAGCGCCAATATGATGCCGGCGAACGGTTGCGGTTCGATTATGAACGCGGGCAATTGTCGCAGCGGGTCACAATGGCGTGGGACGCCGCGCCCGTCGCGCGGGGGCGCGGCGGATCGCCGACCGGGATCGACCTCAGCGGGTCGCAGATCGACGCGCGGGCCCGCTTCCAGTCCGCGCTCGACCTCGCCGGGCCGGGGCTGGCCGACATATTGTGGCGGATCGTCTGCGGCGGGGAGGGGATGCGCGACGCGGAAACCGCGCTCGGCTGGCCCGCCCGCGCGGGCAAGCTGGTGCTGACCCTCGCGCTCGACCGGGTAGCCGATCATTACCGGCTCCGCTGAGCGTCGAAACACACGTCGTCACTGCGAAGATTGGGATCATTTGGGAAGATTGGCGGCCATGAAAAACGCCGCGCCCCGGTTAGGAGGCGCGGCGTCATTCACCCTGGGCTTTGCTCTCAGATGCGCGAGCTTGAGCCGTGGTCGTTGGGCTCGCCGGTTTCGATGTCGGCAATGCCGGCATCGGTGTCGGTCGCGCCCTGGCCTTCAGGCTGGAAGTCCTGGTTTTCGCCTGCGGTCAGATAGTCGCTGGACTGATCGCCCGACGATCCGACGAACCCCGAGCCGCTCTGGCCACCCGACTGGCCGCCCTCGGACTGGCCGAACTGCTGGCGGCCCTGCGATTGGCCAAAATCCTGGCCGCCTTGGGCGAATTCCGCTTGGCCGGCCTGACCATAATCGGCCTGGCCGCCTTGGGACTGCTCGGGCTGGGGGTGACCGGATTGGAATTGCCCAGACTGGGATTGGCCCGACTGAGACTGACCGCCCTGCTGGCCGAACTCCGACTGGCCGCCTTGAGCCGAACCATCATTCAGCGATTCGGACTGGCCCATTTCATTTTCGCGGTTGCGCTGTTCGATTTCGGAATCGAGGCCGCCCTGGCCGCCTGAATTGTTCTGGCTGTTGTCGTCGTTCATCGTCTGCCTCCTCGTCAGCCCCATGCTCGTCCCTAAACAAACCGGCCCGAGGCGAGGCTGTTCCGTCCGGGACACCGGCGATGCGACGAATGAACGGGGTTGCGACGAACGGAAGGTGCGCAAAGCAAAGGGGCCGCCGGACGATTGTCCCGCGGCCCCCCTTGTCGTTTCAGTGCAGAACGTCAGGCGTCGCTGTCGGTCTCGTCCGCGGCAGGAGCCTCGGCTTCCGTCCGGGCCGGAGCCTGGGCGGTCGCCGCACCCTCGTCGTCGGTCGGGACGGTGCCCGGCTCGGCGTTGGGGTCAAAGTCCTCGGTGAAGCTCGCCGTGTCGCGTTCGAACATCTGCGCCATGACGTCGACGCCCTGCGCTTGCAGGTCGGCTTCCTCGGGGCTGCGGGCGACGTTGACCTTGACGATCGCGGTCACCTCGGGGTGGAGCACGACGCGAACCTCGTGCATCCCGATCGCCTTGATCGGGCGGTCGAGCACGATCTGGCTCTTGGTCACCTTGGCGTCGTCGGCTTCGAGTGCCTCGACGATGTCGCGAGCAGAAACCGAACCGTAGAGCTGGCCGGTGTTCGATGCCTGGCGGATCAGCTGCACGGTCTTGCCATCGACGCCGGCTTTGGCGCCTTCGGCTTCGGTGCGACGCGAGGCATTATTGGCTTCAATCGTGCTACGGTTGGATTCGAACAGCTTGCGGTTGGCTTCGTTGGCACGAAGCGCCTTCTTGTTCGGCAGCAGGAAATTGCGTGCAAAGCCGGTCTTCACGGTGACGACGTCACCGATCTGGCCCAGCTTCTCGACGCGTTCGAGCAGGATTACTTCCATCGGTCCTACTCCCTACTTCACGATATACGGAAGCAGGCCGATGTGGCGGGCGCGCTTGATCGCCTTGGCCAGCTCGCGCTGCTTCTTGGTGGACACCGCGGTGATGCGGCTCGGGACGATCTTGCCCCGCTCGGAGACGAAGCCCTGGAGCAGGCGAACGTCCTTGTAATCGATGACTGGCGCATCCTTGCCCGAGAACGGGCAGGACTTGCGGCGGCGGAAAAATGCTCGTGCCATGGGTTAGGCCTCCACTTCTTCATCGCGGCGCGGGCCGCGGTCGGGGCGATCACCGCGATCTGGACGGGGACCGCGATCGCCGCGATCACCACGATCACCGCGGTCACCACGCTCGCCGCGGTCACGATCGCTGCGCTCGGAACGGCGCATCATCGCTGACGGACCCTCTTCATGCGCATCGACGCGGATGGTCATGAAACGGATGACGTCTTCGCTGATGCCGGTCTGGCGCTCAAGCTCGGCCACCGCCGCCGCTGGGGCGTCGATTTCGAGCATGACGTAATGCGCCTTGCGGTTCTTCGCGATTCGATAAGCGAGGCTCTTGAGGCCCCAGGTTTCGGCCTTGACGACCGACCCACCGTTATCGGTGAGGATTTTTGTAGCGTTTTCCGCGATCGCGTCGACCTGGGCTTGGGCCAGGTCCTGACGCGCAAGGAAAACATGCTCGTAAAGCGGCATGTTTCGAAGCACCTATGTTGGCCGATCGTTGACGCCGCACCATGCGGGGCCCCTCCGGCTATCTTGCAAATGGCAAAGGGCGAACCCGCGAAGGCTCGCCCCAAGCGAGGCGGCCTATGGCTCAGCGGGTGGCGAAAAGCAAGGTCAGCAGGTCAGTTCCACGGCGCGTGTCCGTACCGGGGCGTCGAACCCCTTGAGCGTGCATTCGCCGGCATCGGTGAATTTGAGATTCTTGCCGATGCATAGGTCGGCGATCACTTGGGCCACCAGGATCTGGCCCGGCTCCGCCTGGGCACACAGCCGCGCTGCGAGCTGGACGGTCGAGCCGAACAGGTCGTTCGACCGCTCGACCGGCTCGCCGGCGGCAATGCCGACCCGCACGGTCACCGGAAATTCCGGGCCGCTCGCATTATGATCGCGCAGTGCCTCGTGGATCGCGCACGCACTGCGAACGCCATTCGCGGCCGACAGGAACGCAGCCATGATACCGTCGCCAGTATGCTTGACCTCCCGCCCGGCATTGGCCCGGAGCGCCTCGCGAACCACCCGATCATGGACCGTCAGCATCTCCATCGCCGCATCGTCCCCGTGCCGCGAACACATGGCCGTCGAGTCGACGATGTCGGTGAACATGACCGTCCGGATGCCGGGGTCGCGCTGGGGATCGGGCCCCGGCAGCATGGCGGCGCCGACGCCGTTGGCCGCAGACGTCCCCATGAATCCGTCAACCAGCTCGGGATCGACCTCGATCAGCTTTTCCGCCGCAAGGCCATGCGCTTCCATGTGAACGCATCTCGCCGCCTCTACTGACGGTGCATCGACCAGGCAGCACAGTTTCCCGCAATCCTGATTGAACCAGTATTTCAGATACTCGACGTCATACTCATCCTGGACCTTCATGTCCGCCAGATGCGCCTGTGCGATGTCCTGGGCGGTCGCACCATCGACCGAGTGAATATCCATATAAAGCGGCATCAGCAGCCCCTTCCAGCCAATCGCGCCATACAGTGATTCGCGATGCCAGCCAATTGCCCCGGGATGAAAGGAATGGCATTCGATCGGGATGGCAACCCGCTTGAACACCTTGGCCCCCGTACCCGATCCGCTCGACGGCATGAGCCTGCCCGGCTGGCTGTACCACGATCCCGAATTTCTCGAGGCGGAGAAGCACGCCTTCCTTCGGGCCGCGCCGCAGGTGGTGTGCCACGAAAGCGAGATTGCCGCGCCCGGTGACTGGCGCAGCCTCGACTATCTCGGGGAAAGCGTAATCGTCATTCGCGGCGACGATCGACAAGTGCGCGCCTTCGCCAATGTATGCCGCCACCGCGGCTCGCGGCTGGTCGATGGCGAGGAGGGCTGCGCGCGGGTGCTGACCTGTCCCTATCACGCGTGGTCCTACGCCCGCGACGGCAAACTCGTCGGCGTGCCGCACCGAAGCGAATATCCCGGGTTGGACCCGGACTCGCTCGGGCTTTTGCCGCTCGCCCTGGAACGGTGGAACGGCTTCCTGTTCGTGACGCTGGAGCCGGGGGCGCCGTCCGTGGCCGAGATGATGGCGCCCTGTGCGGCCGAGGTCGCGCCCTACCGTTTCGAGGATCTGCGCGCGATCGGCCGCGTGACCCTTCGCAGCCGGGCGCTCAACTGGAAGACCATCGCCGACAATTATTCGGACGGCCTGCACATCCCGATCGGCCACCCTGGGCTGACCCGCCTGTTCGGGCGAAGCTACCGGATCGAAGCGCGCGACAACGTCGACCGCATGGAGGGCGAACTACGCGACGACGTGTCCGACAACCCGTCCGAGCGGGCCTACCAGCACTTCCTCCCGACAGCCGACCACCTGCCAGCGTCGCACCGCAAGAAATGGCTCTATTACAAGCTGTTTCCCAACGTCGCGTTCGACATCTATCCCGACCAGGTCGACTTCATGCAGTTTCTGCCGATCAGCGCGACCGAGACCGTCATCCGCGAGATCAGCTATGCGCTTCCCGATGATCGGCGAGAGATGAAGGCGGCACGGTATCTGAACTGGCGCATCAACCGGCGGGTCAACCAGGAGGACACCGAGTTGATCGCGCGCGTGCAGGCCGGCATGGGCTCGCCCAACTATATCGCCGGGCCGCTTGGGATGAGCGAAGTCTGCCTGCGCAGTTTCGCCCAGAAACTTCGGCGGCTTATTCCCGAGGCGAGGCTCAATCGCCCGCCACCGCCGGGCTGGTCGCGGCGGAACTGAACCGGCGCGACAGCCAGCGAATGGGGAGGCCGGCGAGCGCCAGGCCAAAGCCCCACAGGGTCGCCTCGAGCCCGGCGCCGAAGAACATCGCGATGGCATAGATCAAGGCGACGATGGCAATGATTGCCGCCCCGCCCATCACGCGCAACCTGAGCGCCGCCGCCGCACACACGGCATAGAGGATTAGCGAGGCAACCGTCGAAATCAGCGCGATGAAGACATAGACCTGCACGAACCCCTCGGTCGAACTGGCGAGCACCAGCAGCGAGGCGACCGAGGCTCCGACCAGCAGCGATCCGGTCGGCGCACCCGCCGCATTGGTGCGGCCGAACAATGGCGGAAGGTCATTGGCCCCGGCGATCGAGCGGCCGACCTCCGCCGAAAGCAACAGCAAGGCGTTGCACGTCCCAAAGGCGCTGATCGCGGCAATCAGGGCGACGACGCCACCCGCGCCATTGCCGAGAATCGGCGAAATCGCGTCGGCGAAGGGCGCCCCGCTGTTCGCAGCGATCGCACTTGGCAGGAGCAGCAGGGTGGCGACCGTCGCGGTCAAATAGATCAGGCCGGTGAAGCCGGTGCCGAGGATCGTCGCGCGCGGCACGGTGTGTGTCGAATCGTTGGTGACGTTGGCAACTACCGTGGCCGACTCGAAACCGGTCAGCGAGAACAGCATCAGCGCCGCGGCGGCGGTAACGCCGGCGATGCCGATCGGCATGGCAGCAAGCGGTTCCACCGGTTCGCCCCCGCCAAAACGAACCGCGACCAGCACCACCACCGCGAACAAGGGGACGATCTTGATCAGCGTCGCCACCAGCTGGACCCATCCGGCTGAGCGGGCCCCAGTCAGATTGACCAGTGTAAGAATGAAGATGGTCCCAAGCGCGACGATCGTCAGGCCGATGCCCGACCCCGCCGCCGGAATGACGAATCCGATCGCGCCCGCCACCGCCACCGCCACCGCGGCCACGCCGGTCCATTGCGAGATGAGGTAGCTCCACAGCGTGACGAACGCCGGCGTATCGCCAAAGGCCGAGCGGACGTAGACGAACGGGCCGCCGGCAATCCTGGCCGACAGGCGGGCGAAGGCAATCGCGAGGCACATCGTCCCGGCGATGGTCACCGCAAAGGCGATGACGATGTTGGGCCCGAATGGCGCCAGCGTCGCGGGCAGCAGGTAGATCCCCGAGCCGATCATGGTGCCGACCACCATCGCCATGCTCATCCAGCCGCCAAGTCGCTTCGACGGCGGCGGAACGGCGATGTTCTGGAGCGGCGCGGGATCGGTCATGGTCAGGGCTTCGCACTCGATCGCGGCCTTGGCAATCGCGCGGCGTCGGCTTAACCGCGCCCAAACCATCAGGGGAATTTGATGCGCGCTTTTCTATTTCCGGGTCAGGGCAGCCAGTCGGTTGGCATGGGTGCGGCGTTGGGCGAGGCCAGCCGCCCCGCGCGCGATATCTTTGAACAGGTCGACGAGGCGCTGGGCCAGAACCTGTACCGATTGATGCGCGACGGGCCGGACGACGAGCTCAAGCTCACCGAGAATGCCCAGCCGGCAATCATGGCGCATGCGCTGGCGGTGTTCGCCGCCTTGACCCGCGACGGGGGCGTCAGCTTCGAGAAAGCAGCGCAATTCGTCGCCGGGCACAGCCTCGGCGAATATTCGGCGTTATGCGCGGCGGGCTCGTTCGACCTCGCGACAACCGCAAGATTGCTCAAGCTGCGCGGCCAGGCCATGCAGGCGGCGGTGCCGGTCGGGGTCGGCGGAATGGCCGCTTTGCTTGGTGCCGATGTCGAGCTCGCACAGCGGATTGCAAACACCGCGGCACAAGGCGAAGTGTGCGCGGTGGCCAACGACAATGATCCGAGCCAGGTGGTCATTTCAGGGCACATCGGGGCGATCGAACGAGCGATCGGACTAGCCAAGGAAATGGGTGCGAAGCGCGCACTGCTGCTGCCGGTGTCGGCGCCATTCCACTGCCCGTTGATGCAGCCCGCCGCCGACGCGATGGCCGAAACGCTCGGACGAACGACGATCGCCCCGCCCACCGTGCCGCTCTACGCCAATGTGACGGCGGCGCCGGTCGCGGACCCCGACCTGATCCGCGATCAACTGGTCGAGCAGGTGACCGACATGGTCCGCTGGCGGGAAAGCGTCGCCAATATGGCCGCCGCCGGGGTCGAGGAGTTCGTCGAACTGGGCGGCAAGGTGCTCGGCTCGATGGTCAAGCGCATCGCGCCCGACGCCAAAGTGACCAGCCTCATGACGATCGACGACATCGAAGCGCTCGCGAAGGAGATTGCATGATGTTCGACCTGACCGGGATGACCGCGCTGATCACGGGCGCCAGCGGTGGCCTTGGAAGCGCCATCGCCAGGGCACTCAGCGCCCAGGGCGCGCGGCTCGCGCTCTCGGGGTCGAATGCCGCCAAGCTCGAAGCCTTCGCCCGGGAATTGGGCGGCGATCATGTGACCCTCGTCTGCAATCTTAGCGACCCGGCCGAAGTCGACGCGCTCGTACCCGAGGCAGTGGAAGCGCTCGGCAAGCTCGACATACTCGTCAACAATGCGGGTATCACCCGCGACAATCTCACCATGCGCATGAAGGACGAGGAGTTCGCCTCGGTCATCCAGGTCAATCTGGAGGCGGCCTTTCGGCTCATGCGAGCGGCCTGCAAGCCGATGATGCGGGCTCGGTTCGGGCGGATAATTTCGGTCACGTCGGTCGTGGGTGTTACTGGAAATCCGGGGCAGGCCAATTATGTCGCGTCGAAGGCCGGGCTGATCGGCATGTCGAAGGCCGTGGCGCAGGAAGTCGCGAGCCGCGGCATCACGGTCAATTGCGTCGCGCCGGGGTTCATGACGTCGGCGATGACCGATGCGCTGACCGATCCGCAGAAGGACGCCATCCTTGGCCGAATTCCGTCGGGCGCGATGGGGACGGGCGAGGATATCGGTGCGGCAGTGGTCTATCTCGCATCGAGGGAGGCCGGCTACATCACTGGCCAGACGCTTCACGTGAATGGCGGGATGGCAATGCCCTGATCGTTCGCTGATCGCGCCTGCGGTCAGGCTGACGTTAGGTAAGGCGGTCCCGGGGCGAACCCTTGTCGTCGCCCGCGCCACACCTATATCCCGACTACACAATCACATTTTAGCGGATGCGCACTGCGCGTCCGGGGGCTCGAAGAAGAGGAATGGGAATGGCCAAAGTCATCGGCATCGATCTGGGGACGACCAATAGCTGCGTCGCCGTCATGGAAGGCGGAAAACCCAAGGTTATCGAAAATTCGGAAGGCGCGCGCACGACGCCTTCGGTGGTCGCGTTCACCAAGGACGGTGAGCGCCTCATCGGTCAGCCGGCCAAGCGCCAGGCGGTTACCAATCCCGACAATACGATTTTCGCGGTCAAGCGCCTGATCGGCCGCCGGTTTGACGACCCGATCACCAAGAAGGACACCGAACTGGTGCCCTACAAGATCGTCAAGGGATCGAATGGCGACGCCTGGGTCCAGGCCGGCGGCAAGGATTACAGCCCGTCGCAGGTTTCGGCCTTCACGCTCCAGAAGATGAAGGAAACTGCCGAGGCCTATCTCGGCGAAACGGTCACGCAGGCGGTGATCACCGTCCCGGCCTATTTCAACGATGCCCAGCGCCAGGCGACCAAGGACGCCGGCCAGATCGCGGGCCTCGAAGTGCTTCGCATCATCAACGAGCCGACCGCGGCCGCCTTGGCCTATGGCCTCGACAAGAATGACGGCAAGACCATCGCGGTCTACGATCTCGGCGGCGGCACGTTCGACGTGTCGGTGCTCGAAATCGGCGACGGCGTGTTCGAAGTGAAGTCGACCAACGGCGACACCTTCCTCGGCGGCGAGGATTTCGACGCCAAGATCGTCGAATTCCTGGCTGACAAGTTCAAGGCCAAGGAAGGGATCGACCTCAAGACCGATCGCCTTGCCCTGCAGCGGCTCAAGGAAGCCGCCGAAAAGGCCAAGATCGAATTGAGCTCGGCGCAGACCACCGAAATCAACCAGCCGTTCATTACCGCCCGCATGGAAGGCGGCTCGACCACCCCGCTTCATCTGGTCGAGACGATCACTCGCGCCGACCTCGAGAAACTGGTCGACGATCTGATCAAGCGCACGCTCGAGCCGTGCCGCAAGGCAATCAAGGACGCCGGCATCGACGCGTCGGCGATCGACGAAGTGGTCCTGGTCGGCGGCATGACCCGCATGCCGCGGGTCCGCGAAGTGGTGAAGGAATTCTTCGGCAAGGAGCCGCACATCGGCGTCAACCCGGATGAAGTCGTGGCCATGGGCGCGGCGATCCAGGCCGGCGTGCTTCAGGGCGACGTCAAGGACGTATTGTTGCTCGACGTGACCCCGCTGAGTCTCGGAATCGAGACGTTGGGGGGCGTGTTCACCCGGATGATCGACCGCAACACGACGATCCCGACCAAGAAGAGCCAGACCTTCTCGACCGCCGACGACAACCAGAATGCGGTCACCATCCGCGTCTTCCAGGGTGAGCGCGAGATGGCGGCGGACAATAAGGTGCTCGGCCAGTTCGACCTGGTCGGCATTCCGCCAGCGCCGCGTGGCGTGCCGCAGATCGAGGTCACCTTCGACATCGACGCCAACGGCATCGTCAACGTCCACGCGAAGGACAAGGGCACCGGCAAGGAACAGCAGATCAAGATCCAGGCCTCGGGCGGCCTCAGCGACACCGACATCGACAAGATGGTCAAGGAAGCCGAGCAATTCGCCGAGGAGGACAAGGTCCGCAAGGCCGCGGCCGAAGCCAAGAACCAGGGCGAAAGCCTGGTCCACTCGACCGAGAAGCAGCTTGCCGAGCATGGCGACAAGGTGTCCGCCGACGTGAAGACCGAGATCGAGGCGGCGCTGGCCGAGGCCAAGACCGCGCTCGAGGGCGGCGACACGGAGACCATCAACACCAAGACCCAGGCGCTCGCCCAGGCGGCGATGAAGCTTGGCCAGGCGATGTACGAGCAGCAGCAGGCCGAAGGTGCGGCCAGCGGCGGTACGGACGAAGCCACGGCCGAAGCAGCCCCGGCCGACGATGACGTGGTCGACGCCGAATTCTCCGAAGTCGACGACGAGAAAAAAGCCTGATCACGGCGCAATGAACGTTCAGACGAGCCCGTCGAAGGACTGTTTCTCCCCCGCGGAGAGCGGGACTTTGGCGGGTTCGATGGGGATGTGGTGGGAAGCGGAAGATCGTGGCTGAAGTCGATTTATACCAATTGCTCGAGGTCGAGCGAACCGCCGACGCGGCGACCATCAAGTCGTCGTATCGGCGTCTTGCGATGGATTGCCATCCCGACCGCCATGGCGGCTGCACCGACAAGGAAGCGCGTTTCAAGGCGATCAGCCAGGCCTATGACGTGCTCAAGGACCCCCAAAAGCGCGCGGCTTACGACCGGTTCGGCCATGCGGCGTTCCAGAATGGCGGCGGAGGCGGCGGCAGCCCGTTCGAGGCGGGCGGGTTCGATGGCTTTTCCGACATCTTCTCGTCGATCTTCGGCGAATTCATGGACCCGCGCGGCCAGCGCCAGAACGCCGCGCGCGGGGCCGATCTTCGCTATGATCTCGAGCTGACGCTCGAGGAATCCTTCGCGGGGGTCACCAAGGACATCCAGATCGAGGCGCTCGCCAAGTGCGACGGATGCGCCGGGCAGGGGTCACGCGGCGAGGCCCGCGCGGCGCGCTGCACCAGCTGCAACGGCGCGGGCAAGGTGCGCGCCAACCAGGGCTTCTTCGTGATCGAACGGATGTGCCCGACGTGCGGAGGATCGGGCGAAGTGATCGCCGATCCGTGCCGCTCGTGCGAAGGAGAGGGCCGTGCCCTCAAGCGCCGCAAGATCAATGTCGATATTCCCGCCGGGGTTGATGAAGGCACCCGCATCCGCGTCGCCGGCGAAGGCGAAGCGGGCATCCGCGGCGCGACAGGCGGCGATCTCTATCTATTCGTCCACATGAAGCGCCATTCGATCTTCCAGCGCGAGGGCAGCAACCTCGTCGCCGATTGCCCGATCAGCTTCACCACGGCCGCACTCGGCGGGGCCGTTTCGATCCCCGGAATCGACGGTGCGCGGCTCGAGATCAAGGTCCCGGCCGGAGTCCAGTCGGGCGAGACCTTGCGCCAGCGCGGGGTCGGCATGAGCGTCCTCAACACGCGCGGACGCGGCGATCTGATGATCCGCATCCTGGTCGAGACTCCAACTAAGTTGTCGTCCGAACAGAAGGCCATTCTCGAACAGTTTCGCGGGACCGAGACCGGTGACGAATGCCCCGCCAGCAAGGGCTTCTTCAAGCGGATCAAGGATACGCTAGGCGGCTAAGCGCCGCGGCGAAGCTCGGCGATTTCGATCCGCAGCGACAGGAAGGCGGCGAACAGGCGCGCGACGTTGCGGCGCTGGGCGCTGACGTGGCGCGGCAAGCCATGATAACAGGCCGCCTGGCCCCAGGGCTGGCCGTCGCGCAACAGCGGGACAACCAAGGCAGCGCTCGCGCCAATCCCTCCCAATCGCACGATTTCCTCAGGCGAGGGCGAGCGTAACGTCAGCCGGCGCGGCATCCAGCTCAGATCGCTAACCTCGATCGCAACCGCCGCCGCGTCGCGATTGAAGACCACCATGTCGCAATCCGGGCACGCCAGGTCCGTGTCGACCGGGGAGGGGGCGGCGCGGGTCGAATGACCAAGCAGTCCAAGCGGTCCGCTGATTACCGCCTGCTGGAAGCCGGTCAGTGCGCGCAACTGGTTGCTCGCCTCGGTGCACAACTGGCCAATGTCGTCGCTCGGCGTCACCCTCGCGAGCATGCCTTCCAGGATGCCCGTGGCATTGTGGAAACCGCGTTCGTCGCACGGCTCCACGTCAATCCCGAAGCCGCTGCCGCTGCGATAGATGGCGAGGTCGAACGCGCGGTCGCTGTCGGCAAGGTGGAACTGGAACAGATGCTCGATTGCATCGTCGGTCCGCAGCAAGGCCATTCGGTTGCGAATGTCGTGGACCGTGTCGCTCGAGAACAGGGTCGTGATCGGAAGCCCCAGGGCATCCTTCGCATCGGTACCAAGAAATTCGCCGATGTTCGCCGAGACTGCGGTCACTTGCCAATCGCCCGACATCCCGACGTGAAAGCCGACCGGCTGGATGGTGATCGCCCTTGTCACGGCCCGAATACGCGCCCGAAGATCGTGTCGATCCGCATGAAATGATAGCCGAGGTCGAACAGGTCCTCGAGCTCGGCATCGCTGAGCCGTGCGGTCACCTCGGGATCGGCCTTGAGCAGGTCGAGCAACTGCAGTTTCCCGTCGGAGCCCCAGACCTGCATCGCATTGCGCTGCACCAGCGCGTAGCTGTCCTCGCGGCTCAGCCCCGCCTGGGTCAGCGCCAGCAATACGCGCTGCGAGTGGATCAGCCCCCCCATGCGATCCATGTTGGCCTGCATCCGCTCGGGATAGATCAGCAATTTGTCGATCACCCCGGTCAGCCGCGCGAGCGCGAAGTCGAGCGTGATGCAGGCGTCCGGGCCAATGAACCGCTCGACCGACGAATGCGAAATGTCGCGCTCATGCCACAGCGCGACATTCTCCATCGCCGGGATCACTGCAGCTCGGACTACCCGGGCCAGGCCGGTGAGGTTCTCGGTCAGCACCGGGTTGCGCTTATGCGGCATGGCCGACGAGCCCTTCTGGCCCGGCGCGAAATATTCCTCCACCTCGAGCACTTCGGTGCGCTGCAAATGGCGGACCTCGATGCTCAATCGCTCGATCGACGAGGCAATCACGCCGAGCACCGCGAAGAACATCGCGTGCCGGTCACGCGGGATGACCTGGGTGGAGGTCGGCTCAGGCGTCAGGCCGAGCTCGCGCGCGACATGGGCCTCGATCGCCGGGTCGATGTTGGCAAAAGTGCCGACCGCGCCGGAAATGGCGCAGGTGGCGATATCGTCCCTTGCAACGCGCAGCCGGGCCAGGTTGCGATCGAATTCGGCATAGGCCTGGGCCAGCTTCAGCCCGAAGGTGACCGGCTCGGCATGGATGCCGTGGCTCCGCCCGATCGTCGGGGTCAATTTTTGTTCGATCGCGCGCCGCTTCAGCACCGCCAGCAGCGCCTCGACATCCTCGATCAGGAGGTCGGCCGATTGCTTCAGCTGGACCGCCAGGCTGGTGTCGAGCACGTCGCTGCTGGTCATCCCCTGGTGCAGCCAGCGCCGCTCGGGGCCCAATTTCTCGCCTGCCCAGGTCAGGAAGGCGATCACGTCATGCTTGGTCACTTCCTCGATCTTGTCAATCGCTGGCACGTCGATTTCCCCAAGCACGCCGTCATCATAGGCCTTGCGGATCGTGCGGGCATCGTCGGCGGGAATCATGCCGATGTCGCCCATTGCCTCGGCCGCGAACACCTCGATCGCCCACCAGATTCGGTAGCGATTTTCGGATGACCAGATGGCGGTCATGGCGGGGCGGGAATAGCGAGGAACCATGGGTGTGCGGCTAGCAGAGGCGGGGCCGTGGTTCAAATCGGTCGGCAGGCCGGCGGGCGTCTTTCGTTGGGACGCTGAAAATTGACCCTTCTTGCGAACCGCAAATTGTCGGATTAACAAGCTGAATTAATGGTTTCGCCCGCTTCGGCGGCTTGATGGAGATTGTCATGTTGCGGATGCTTGGGTTGCTGGTGTTTGGCTCATCCTCTTTGGCGGTGGCGCAGACCCCGCCTCCTGCACCGCCCGCGCCGGTCCAGGCATCGACCGCGGTTGAGGCAGGAACGGAGTTCGAAGCAGAACCGGCCGAGGCGCCCGAGCCCAAGATGAAGCGGGTCTGCCGGGCGGTCGAAGTCGTCGGGTCGGCAATTCCGCGCCAGGTGTGCACGATGAAGCCGGTTCGCGACTCGAAAGCGCCTAAAGCCCGGTAGTTAGCGGCGAATCAGTCTGAACCCGGCAAGGCGGATTCTTCCGCCACGGAGCCTGTTCTGAAGAAACGAGCGCCGGCCCTGCCCATGAAGGCCCAGCGTATCTGCGCCTTGAAGATGCCGACCGGCCGGATGCGGATTTCAACCAGTTCACCAATCGTGAAATTGCCCGAAAGGCAGCATCCCTCGAGCGACAGGTCGCGCACGACGCTCGTCGCTTCCGCCCCGTCGCCGTGCTTGACCAAAGCCTCGAGCTCGACCGGATGGCGGCGCAGGCGCTCGGCCTGCGGCGATAATGAAGCTTCCAATTTGTCCACGCGCCCTTGATTAATCGGTGCAGGTTTCACGCGATTGAAGGGAAATGGTTAATTCCCGACTATCGGCCAGCTTTATCCCGCGCTCAGATCAACCCCAGCGCCTTCATGCTGCTCCGGCCCTGCGCGCCGACGATGACATGGTCATGGATGGCGATCTTCATGTGCCGACCGACCTCGATCAGGTCGCGGGTCAGGCGAATGTCCTGGCTGCTCGGGGTCGGGTCGCCGCTCGGGTGATTGTGGACGATGATGATCGCGGTGGCGCCGAGTGCCATTGCCCGGGCAATCACTTCGCGGACATGGACCGAGGCCTCGTCCACGCTCCCGCGCCACAGGGCTTCGTTGGCGATCAGCATGTTCTTGGCATTGAGGAACAGGATCCGCACTTCCTCGACCATCGAATGCGCCATTGCCGCCTGCAGATAGTCGCCCAGCGAATCCCAGCTCGACAGGATCGGCCGGCCTTCGATTCTCGTCTCAAGCAGCCGAAGCGCGGTCGCCTCGGCGATCTTGAGCGCGCCGATACTCCCTTCGCTCAACCCCTCGGCGCGGAGCGCTTGCGGCGTGGCATCGAGCAACGGCCCGATCCCGCCGAACCGTGCCACCAGCTGCTTGGCAAGCGCCTTGGTGTCGCGGCGCGGAATCGCCAGCGCCAGTAGATATTCGACCAGTTCATGATCGAGCAACGCGGTATCGCCGCCGGCGAACAGGCGGTCTCGAAGGCGCGCGCGATGGCCGCTGGCGTCGGTTGGTTTATCCCCCATGCCATGCCAGGCTAGGAACATGCGGCCGTGCATGCAACGGATGCCGTCGCCCGGCCAATGCGCGGGATTCGGAACGGCTGCGACATCGATGGGTTAGAGAGCGCATGGTAGAAGGGCATCACGAGGCTGGGGAGGACGGCACCAGCGCGCCCTTGAGCGGGTCGGCGACCGGGCCCTATGGACGAAGCCCGTTATTCTGGATCTCGATGATCGCCCTCGCGGTGCTGACGGCGGTGCTGATCGGCGCGTGGATTGCACGCCGTCCGATCGCCGAGCATTTCATCAAGCAGGAACTGGATCGGCGCGGGGTTCGCGCGACCTACACGCTCGATTCGATCGGCCTTCACAACCAGGTCATCCGCAATCTGGTCATTGGCGACCCGGCGAACCCGGACCTGGCGGCACGCTATGCCAAGATCCAGATGCGGGTGCTGTGGACCGGCAGGGTCGAAGTCTACCGGATTGCCGGGCGAGGCGTCCGGCTGCGCGGCGAACTGCGGCGCAATGGCCGGGTGACCTGGGGCGAACTCGACAAATTGCTCCCGCCGCCGACCGGCAAGCCATTTCGACTGCCCGACATTTCGGTCGATGTTGCCGACACCGCGATCGCGTTGAAGACTCCGTACGGCAACCTCGGCTTTGCTCTGTCGGGGGCGGGGAATCTGACCGGGGGGTTCAACGGCCGCCTTGCAGTTTCCGGGCCACGGCTGGTCACCGGCGCCTGCGTGCTTGAGGGGCTGACCGGCAATGTCGCGCTCGGTGTCCGGGCCCGGCGGCCACAGGTTAGTGGGCCCATTTCAGGGCGGCAGTTCGTCTGCCCGAGGAGCCGGATGGCGATGGTCAGTCCGCGTCTTGAGCTCAACAGCAATTTCAGCGAGGCGTTCGAGCGGTTCGATGGCAACGGCCGGCTGAGCGTCGCCTCATTCGCGGCGGGCGACAACGGCCTTGCCAATTTGAACGCCTTGATCGGTTTCGAGGGAAGTGCGGCCGACGCCAGGGGGACGATCCGGCTCTCGGCCCAGCGAGGCCGTCTCGGGCCGGTGTTTGCGGATGCAACCCGGCTCAACGGCAAGTACCGGCTGTGGGCAGGGCGCGGCGCGCTTGCACTGACGGCCGATTATGGCGCCGACAGCGCCACCCTTGCCCCGGCGATGCTCGGACCGCTGGCTAACTCGCTTGAACAGGCGAACGGAACGCCGCTCGGCCCGATCGGGCAGGCGATGGCCACCGCGATCCGCCGCCACTTCAGCAATTTCAACGCCGCCGGGCAGTTGCGCCTGGTCAATATGCGCGGCGGGGGCGGGGTCCGAATCGAGACCGCCGATGTGCGTAGCCCGGCCGGTGGGCGCGTGATGGTCTCGGGCGGCGATGGCGTGACCTATTACTGGCCCAACGCCCGGGTCCGCATCGACGGGAACATCTCGACCGGCGGCGGGGGGCTGCCACGCGCCGAGATCGCGCTTCGCCAGCCAGCCCAGGGCGGCCCGATGAGCGGCGAGGCACGGATTGCGCCTTACAGCATCGGCGGATCGCGCCTCGCCCTTGCCCCGGTGACCTTCCGCGCCGCCGATGACGGTTCGACGGTGGTGAACACGGTGGCCTTGCTCGACGGTCCATTCTCAAACGGGTTCGTGCGCGGCTTGCGGATCCCGATCAGCGGGTCGGTCGGCGGCCCGGGCGGCGGTTTCGCCTTCGGACGCGGGTGCATCGACGCACGGTTTCAGTCGCTGACCGCGGGGGCGCTACGGCTCGGCGCGACCCGCGTGCCGTTATGCGCGACCGGCCGCGCCCTGGTTTACAAGGACGGGCAGGGGCCGGTGCAGATCGGCGCGATCACCCGCAATCTCCGTCTTGGCGGCCAGCTCGGGCGCTCGCCGTTCGCGCTTGCGGCGAAGCAGGCACGGCTGACCGGCGGCAACCGGTTCGCGCTGACCGGACTCGGTCTCCAACTCGGGCGTTCGAACGCACCCGTCAGGCTGACCTCGACCAATCTCGACGGCCGGCTGGTCCCGGGCGGTGCGACTGGCACGTTCGGTACGGCAACCGCGCTCATCGGTCGGGTCCCCGTCCGGCTCAGCGACGCGCGCGGCAGTTTCGATTTCCGCGGCGGCGCGCTGTCCATCAACGGCTCATCGACCGTGTCCGACCTTGCCGAACTGCCGCGCTTCTACCCGCTTGCCAGCAACGACCTTCAGTTCCGGCTGGCAAACGACCTGATCCGTGCCACCGGCTCGCTTCGTCATCCCGACAGCGGCACCAAGGTGACCGACATCACCATCACCCACCGACTGTCCTCCGGCGCGGGCGAAGCACTGCTCGACGTGCCGGGGATCCGTTTCGGAAGCGCGATCCAGCCCGACCAGCTGACCCGGCTGGCCGAGGGTGTGGTTGCACTCGTCAATGGCACGGTCACCGGGCAGGGACGGATCAATTGGCGTGGTGACGGCACCGTCACCTCGACCGGTGAATTTTCCACTGATGGGACGGACCTTGCCGCGTCGTTCGGCCCGGTCACCGGCCTCAAGGGCACGATCCGCTTCACCAATCTGCTCGGGCTGGAGACGGCCCCCGGCCAGAGCCTGTCGGTCGGCAGCATCAACCCCGGTATCCTGGTCGAGAATGGCGAGATCAAATATCAGATCCTGCCCGGCCAGCTGGTCAAGATCGAGCGCGGCGACTGGCCCTTCATGGGCGGACGCCTGATCCTCCAGGAGACCATCATCGACCTCAAGCGCTCGTCGTCGAAGCGCCTGACCTTCGAAGTGGTCGGGCTCGATGCCAACGAGTTCGTCGGCCAGCTCGGGTTCGAGGATATCCAGGCGACCGGTATATTCGATGGCGTGCTGCCGATGATTTTCGACGAGAATGGCGGCCGCCTTGCGGGTGGGCGGCTGGAAAGTCGCGAGGGCGGTGGGACGCTTGCCTATGAAGGCGCGGTCAACAAGGCCAATCTCGGCCTCTTCGGCGGGCTGGCGTTCGACGCTTTGCGCTCGCTGCGCTTCCGCAACATGGTCATCCGGCTCGATGGCGACCTGGCCGGCGAATTCGCCACGCGGCTGACCATCGACCAGGTTGCGCTCGGCCAGGCGACCGGCATCCAGCGCCTGCTCCGGACCGCGGTGCGCAACGTACCGTTCAAGTTCAATGTCACGATCATCGGGCCGTTCCGCTCGCTGATCGCGACTGCCAAGAGCATCAAGGATCCGCGCGGCGTGATCCGCGACGTCCTGCCCGTGCCGATCGACCAGCTTCCCGGCGTCGCGACCGAAGTCCGCAAGCGTGAAGAGACCCAGGATATGCAACAAACCCCGGTGCCGCCCGCCATCCAGGTCACCGTCCAACCCCCGGCCAACAACGAGAAACGCCCATGACCCTCAAACTTGCCGCAACCGCCCTGATCCTGCTCCCGCTGACCGCAAGCTGCGTCACCGTCCGACCGCCGGACAAACCGATCGAGATCAATTTCAACGTCCGCATCGAGCAGGAAGTGCTGGTCCGCTTGCAGCGCGACGTCGATCAGCTGATCCGCCAGAACCCGGACGTGTTCCCGTCCACTCCGACGCCTCCCCGGTCGCAGGGAAGTCAGTGATGAAGACCCTCCGGCTGCTGGCCCTGGCGCTGGGGATCGTCGCCGCTCCATTGGCGGCGCAATCCTCGCCGGAGATCGTCGCAGCCCGCGCCGCCGGCCAGATCGGCGAGCGCTACGACGGCTATCTCGGCTACGTCGGAACCCCGAGCGCGCGGCTGCGGGCGCAGGTCGAATCGATCAACATCCGCCGCCGCTCCCTCTACAGCGGCCTTGCTACCAGCCGCCGCGCCAGCCGAGGGGATGTCGGGGTCGCCGCCGGTTGCGAATTGCTCGCCACGGTCTCGGTCGGGGAGGCTTATCTGCTGGGCGACAATGTCTGGCGCCGCCGCGCTCCCGGGCAAGCGCTTCCCGTCCCCGAGTATTGCCGCCGCTGACCTCATAAAAAAAACTGCGCGCGTGCCGTGGGGGTGGCACGCGCGCAGACCGGTCGATGGCCGGATCAACAGGAGGGAAACTCCGGCCTCGCCCGATTAGGGCATCAGCACCGTATCGATGACGTGGATCACGCCGTTCGACTGGTTGACGTTAGCGATGGTGATCATGGCGGTCCCGCCCTTGGCGTCGGTAATCTTCCACCCGCCGCCCTGCTTGCTGAACTTGAGGTTCTCGCCCTGCACGGTCTTCAGCGTCGCGGTGCCGTTGTTGCGCGCGGCGAGGCTGGCGATCTGGCCGGCATTAATCTTGCCTGGCACCACGTGATAGGTCAGCACCGTCGTCAATGTGCCCTTGTTCTCGGGCTTGACCAAGGTCTCGACCGTACCGGCCGGAAGCTTGCCGAAGGCGGCGTTCGTCGGCGCGAACACCGTGAACGGCCCCTTGCTCGACAGCGTATCGACCAGTCCGGCGGCCTTGACCGCGGCGACCAGGGTCGTGTGATCCTTCGAATTAACCGCATTCTCGACGATATTCTTGGTCGGATACATGGCGGCGCCGCCGACCATCGGGTTCTTGGCGGAAGCGGGGACGGCAACGACCGCGAGTGCGGCGGCCATCAGCGCGAAGGGCTTGTTGGACAACATCGAAAGGGGCTCCTCTTTTTTGCGCAGGTCCTTCTGGCCCTGCTGCGAGGAGATACGGTGGCGCCCCGGCGCCGGATGCAGCCTAGACCTTGCTCAAGGCGCCCGAAGCAATCACCGGCCCGGTCGGCTTGCCGGTAGGTGACCCGCCGATCGGCTCGAGCGTGATGGCAAGCGTCGTGCCGGGCGCGATCACCGCCCCCATCTTGGCCTCGGCGATATAGGATCCGCGCGCCACTGCCCGGAAGGTGCCCAGCGGCTTCGGCGCGGCATCGCGCTCGATCACCCACAATTGCGCACTTCGGCCCTCGGGGATCGGCATTGGTCCGGGCATCTTCACCATGCCCGCGTCGGCGTCGTAGAGCGCGGGCTGCGATGCCGTGGTGCCGGTCAGCGCCATCGCTGCAATCATCGGCGCCGACGCAACCACCACCGGCGTGGGGGCGGGCGCCTCGACCGGGCGAAGTGCGACCGCGGTCATCGCCAGCGCGGCAAGGCTCGCGGCAATCGCGGTCGGTTTCCACGGATTGACCGCCCGCCCGACCTCGCTCCGTTCGTCCAGCCGCGCCTCGACCTTGTCGAACAGGCCCGCCGGCGGCGCCACCTCGGCAACCCCCGCAAACATCGCCGCGAAATGATCGCGCCATCGCTCGACCTCGCGTGCGAAGCCCGGCTCGGCGATCATCCGCCGAAGCGCGCTTCCCCGCTCCTCGCCATCGAGCACGCCCAGCGCCAGCTCGGCGGCGGTGGTGTCCTCTCCGGGGCTGATCGGCTCAGTCGTCACGCAGGCAATCCTTCAATCGCTGCAGCCCGCGCCGGACCCAGCTCTTCATCGTGCCCAGCGGCACTGCGTCGCGCTCCGCCAGCTCGGCATAGGTCAACCCGCCGAAAAAGGCCGAGCGGATCGCGCCGCGCTGCTTGTCGTCGAGCTGATCGAGGCACAGGTGCAGCTTGCCGTCGGTCTCGCTCTGGACCAGCCGGTCCTCCGCCGATGGGGCGTCATCGGCCACGTCGGGTGCTTCATTGAGCCCGACCGCCACCCGCCGCCCGGCCGACCGCCGCCAATCGATCGCGCGGTTGCGCGCGATCGTCGCCAGCCAGCTGATCGGGCTGGCGCGCCCGGGCTCGAACGCGCCGGCCCGCCGCCAGATGGTGAGATAGACGTCGCTCAGCACTTCCTCCGCCGCCCCCCGGTCACCACAGATACGCAGGCACACGCCGAAAAGCTTCGCGGAGGTCAGCTTGTACAGCGTGGCGAACGCCGCCCGGTCCTCCGCCCCGGTCGCCACGAGCGCCTCCACCAGGCGGGCGCGAGCGGCATCGGTCGCCGGTTGGGGGGAGAGTAATGAGGTCACGCGGGAGGGCTTAAGTCGGGAGCCTCGGCAACGCAATCGGCCTCGCTCGTCGCCCTCGCACTTGATCCGGCACCCGCGATGCTTCTAGCGCAAGCGTCATGTCCACTTACGAAACCATCCTGGTCGCCCAGGCCGACGGCATCGCCCGGATCACCCTCAATCGCCCCGACCGCCTCAACAGCTTCACGCGGGCGATGCACGCCGAGCTGGCGCAAGCGCTCGACTCGGCCGCCGACGCGCTCGTCATCATCCTCACCGGCGCCGGCCGCGGCTTCTGTGCCGGGCAGGATCTCAACGACCGCTCGGTCGCCGCCGACGAACCGGTCGATCTCGGCGCAACCGTGGAGGAAAGCTGGAATCCGCTGGTGCGCCGCCTCGCCACCATGCCGCAGCCGGTCATTGCCCGCGTCAACGGCGTCGCCGCCGGGGCCGGGGCCAACATCGCACTCGCCTGCGACCTAGTCGTCGCCGCCAAATCGGCCAAGTTCATCCAGAGTTTCGCCGCGCTCGGCCTGATCCCGGACTCGGGCGGCAGCTGGCATTTGCCCCGGCTGGTCGGGCAGGCGAGAGCGCTCGGCCTCGCGCTCACCGGCGAACCGCTTCCCGCGCAGATTGCCGCCGACTGGGGGCTGATCTGGAAATGCGTCGAAGATGAAGCACTCGATGCCGAAGTCGATGCGCTGGCGGCAAAACTAGCCTCCCTCCCACCGCTCGGCCTGGCCGCGATCAAGTCGATCATCCGCACCTCGGGCGAGCGCAACCTCGATGAGGAGCTCGACCTCCAGCGCGACGAAATGCGCCGGCTTGGCTTTACCAGCGACTATCGCGAAGGGGTCGCCGCCTTCCTCGAAAAGCGCCCGGCGACATTCGAGGGCCGCTAGGCCGCCGATGATCATCTCCGCACTTCACAAATTCATTTTTGTCGCGGTCCCCAAGACCGGCACCCATTCGGTGCGCGAGGCGCTTCGCGAGCATCTCGGGCCCGACGATCTCGAGCAGGCCGGACTGTTCGTCACCAAGCGCTTCCCGATGCCCGAGCTTGCGAAAATTCGCCACGGCCACCTGACGCTGCAGCAGGTGGAGCCATTTCTTCCCGCCGACGACTTCAAAAATTTCTTCAAGTTCGGCTTCGTCCGCAATCCGTTCGACCGGTTCGTCTCCTTCTGCTCGTTCATGACGCGCAAGGAGGGAGTGTTCGACCGGGACCCGCAGATGGTGATGCGTCATTTCCTGTTCGTCGATCCGCCGCACCAACGGATCCACTTCCAGCCCCAGCACATCTTCTTCACCGGCGCCGATGGGGGCCTGGTATCGGACTTCGTCGGCCGGGTGGAGGATATGCAGGCGTCCTACGACGAAGCCTGCCGCCGGATCGGCATCGCCTCGCGGCCGCTGGAACGGGTCAACCAGTCGAGCCGCGGCGATTATCGAGGTTACTATACGCCTGAATTGAAGCAGGAAGTCGCCCGACTGTACGCTCGCGACCTGGAGTTGTTCAGCTATGAATTCTGAGAACCAGCCGATGCTTCCCAACCCGCGCAAGACAACCAGCGTGCGCCGGCTCGGCACGGTCGATATCGAGGCCCTGCGGACAGCCGTCATGGCCCTTCCGGAAGAAGTCTGGGACGCCCAGAACGCGGCCAAGCCAAACCGTTTCGATGCGCTCGATGCCACGCGCCACATCATTTTTCGCTTCGTCTCCAGGCTGCGGGACTGGCGTCGATCCGACGATGGGCCATTGTGGAACGAATGGCGGCCCTTGCTTGAACCGATCCTGGCCGCGGCGACGGCCGATTACGGCTATGCTCGCGGCGATTTCCCACGGGTGATGCTGGCGCGAATGGCGCCCGGCGGCGTGATTCATCCCCATCGCGACACCAATCCGGCCGCCCGATGGCCGCACAAGATCCATGTCCCAATCCTGACCAACGACGCCGTGACCTTTTTCGTCGATGGTGTCGGCTATCATCTGGCCGAGGGCGAGGCGGTCGAAGTCAACAACATGGCGACCCACGCCGTGGCCAATCAGGGGACGTCCGACCGCGTCCACCTGATTTTCGAATATTACGACCTCGATCAGCCGGAGCCGGACTGGGTCGATCGCCTGTCATAGATTTGGCCTGCGCCGAAGCGCGGGTCAGCGCGAATGGCTGGCGCCTCCTGACAGCGCCGCATTCACCGCACCGAACGGGCGTGCAAGCAGTTCATGGACCTCGCCGGCAGCGAAGACCGAAACGGCGACCGCAAGCGCTGCCGCAAACCCATATTCGATCGCCCGACCTTGATGACGGCTGCGCTGGTCTGCGGCCAAGGTCGGTCGTTCAAAGCGCCGCCGGTCGCCCAGCCGAACCCCTTCGCCGATATCCTCCACCGCGACATTATCGACGATCGCCTGCACTGGCAGCGCGTCCTGGGTCCTGACCCCGAAGCGGTGGGATTTGCTCCACACCACCTTCGCCACGATCACCAGTGCGCCGCGCCGCACTTCCAGATAGGATCCCCGAACGGGCGCGTCCGCCGCCTGCAGCAACATCCCGCGCGACGAGACGTTCAGGATGCAGGCGTCGTGCCACGTCGTGCCCGAGCGCATCCGCGCCCGCACCAACACTTTACGCCGAGGTTCGCGCGGTTCCATGACGCACCGCTGATTCGGCCGGGCCACCCACTATTCACTTAATCAAAACTCCGATCCGGACCGGATTTGCCCGGCCGGATGCACGCGCCTATTGTCTCCGTTGCGAAGGGGAACTCGAATGAAAAGCCTGCTCCTGGTTGCCGGAATTGCCGCTGTGCTGACGGGCCTGCTGTGGATCGGGCAGGGGACCGGAATCATCATGTGGCCCAGGTCAAGCTTCATGCTCGACCAGAGCCCATGGGCGACGCGCGGCGCGATCCTCGCGGTGATCGGCCTCGTCCTGATCATCTTCTCAAGGCGGGGCTGAAATAGCGCTTCCATAATAGGATTTGGCCTGACACGCTGGGCGGATGGCGACGATCCGGCCCCTTCTGGCTCGCAGAACAATCCCAAATCATCGCAAACCTCGATTTCGGCGCCGACGTAGTGTCTGCTTTGTCTGGTTCCGAGGACGCGACTCGGGAAAATTGGCATTGCGAGACGGATGGCAGCGGGGCAGGAGGCGGTAATGAAAACCACCGATTTGCTCAATTACAGCCGCGACCAATGGACCCTGGGTACCGGGCAGCGCGCCGACATCGCCTCGGCGGTCGACGGCAGCCTGGTCGCCACCGCCGGCTCCGGCGGGATCGATTTTGGCGCGATGCTGACCCACGCCCGCACCGTCGGTGGTCCGGCGTTGCGCAAGCTGACGTTCCATGAGCGCGCGCGGATCATCAAGGGCCTCGGCCTCGCCATCCTCGCCCGCAAGGAAGAGCTTTACGAACTCAACGTCGCCACCGGTGCGACCCGCAAGGACGGCTGGATCGATATCGAGGGCGGAGCCGGCACCTTGCTCAGCTTCTCCTCTAAAGGGCGCCGCGAACTGCCCGACGCCCACGTCCTGCTCGACGGTGCCATCGAGCCATTGTCGAAGCAGGGGACCTTCGTCGGCCAGCACATCTACACCCCGCTGCAGGGCGTCGCGGTGCACATCAATGCCTTCAATTTCCCGGTCTGGGGAATGCTCGAAAAGCTTGCCCCGACGCTGCTCGCGGGAATGCCGGCAATCGTTAAACCAGCCTCGTCGACCGCCTATCTTTGCGAAGCGGCGTTCCGGATGATGATCGACACCGGGCTTTTGCCCGACGGCTCGGTCCAGCTGATCGTCGGCGGCGTTGGCGATCTGTTCGATCATCTCGGCGGGCAGGACGTGGTCAGCTTCACTGGCTCCGCGTCCACCGCGCTCAAGCTGAAATCGCACCCCGTCGTCCAGCGCGAAAGCGTCAAGTTCGTCGCCGAACAGGACAGCCTCAATGCCAGCCTGCTCGGCCCCGACGCCGCGCCCGGAACGCCCGAATTCGACCTGTTCGTGGCCGAGGTCGTCAATGAAATGACGGTCAAGGCGGGTCAGAAGTGCACCGCCATCCGCCGCGCCATGGCGCCCGCCGCGTATCTCGACGCGCTGGAAGCCGCGGTCCGCGACAAGCTGGCGTCGGTATCGGCCGACATGGGGGCATTGGTCTCGACCTCGCAACGCGACGACGTTCGCGGCCAGATCGCCAAATTGACCGCCGCCGGTGCTCGAGTCGTCGCCGGCGACCCCTCGGCCCAGGTCGGTGCGATCGGCGGCGCTTTCATGCAGCCCGTCCTGCTCCGTGCGGACGATCCGTGGGGCGCGGATGCGGTCCACGATGTCGAGGCGTTCGGCCCGGTCTCGACCATCATGCCCTATCGCGACCTCACCGACGCCATCGCGCTTGCCAATCGCGGCATGGGCAGCCTGGTGCTGTCGCTCTTCACCAACGATCCCGACGCCGCGCGCGAATTCATCCAGGGTGCCGCCGCCTTCCACGGGCGGATGCTGGTGATCAACCGCGACAATGCTGCTGAGAGCACCGGCCACGGCTCCCCGCTGCCGGTGCTGGTCCACGGCGGCCCGGGCCGCGCTGGTGGAAGCGAGGAGATGGGCGGCGTGCGCGGGGTCAAGCATTACATGCAGCGCACCGCGATCCAGTCGACCCCGTCGATGATCGCCGCGATTTCGGATCAGTATATCCCCGCCGGCCCCAAGAATTTCGTCGACGGTCACCCGTTCCGCAAGCACATGCGGGACCTCCACATCGGTGACACATTGCGCACTGAGAGCCGCACCGTCTCGATCGAGGATATCGAGCATTTCGCGGGCTTCACCGGCGACAATTTCTACGCCCACATGGACGAGGAAGCGGCGCGGGCCTCGCCAATCTTCGAAGGGCGCGTCGCGCACGGATACCTCATCCTGAGTTTCGCCGCGGGCCTGTTCGTCGATCCCGATCCGGGCCCAGTGCTGGCCAATACCGGGCTCGAGAATTTGCGCTTCCTGACCCCGCTCTATCCCGGTGATTCGATGCGGGTCGAACTGACCGTGCGCTCGAAGGCGCTGAAGACCGACGACACCGGCGTGGTCCGCTGGGCGGTCGAAATCTTCAACCAGAAGGACGATCTGGTCGCGACCTACGATCTGTTGACCGAGAATCTTCCGTAAAAAAAGGGCCGGAAAGATCGCTCTTTCCGGCCTCAATGGCTCTTTGAAAATGTCGGATCAGAGCGAGGCGATGGCCTCGTCGACCAGCGCCTTGTCGGCAGCAGTGTCGCGGCGCTCGGCAATCATCCGGGTCGCAGCGGCAGTCGCGGCTTTGGCGGCAACGGCCCGCACTTCGTCAATCGCGGCGCGTTCCTCGGCGGCAATCTTCGATTCGGCCATCCGGGTGCGGCGCTCGATCAGCGCCGCGGCATCGGCGTTGGCCTTTGCGACGATTGCCTTGGACTCGGCCTTGGCCCGTTCAACCATCGCGGCGGCCTCGCCCGATGCAGCGGCAGCCTTGGCTTCATATTCGGCCTTGAGCGCCTCGGCCTCGGCGCGAAGCGTCTTGGCCTCGTGAAGCTGGTCCCGAATTTCGGCAATCTTGCCGTCCAGCGCCTTGCCAATCGCGGCCGGCACCTTCTTCCAGATCATCAGCGCGAACACCGCGATCATCGCC
>CAAAJI010000567.1:11839-32077 GCA_900642245.1 Fragilaria radians | reverse complement strand
TTCTCTCCGTCATCATCTCCGTCATTCTTGCCATCCTTCCCTCCGTCAGTCTCTCCGTCAGTCTCTCCGTCATTATCTCCGTCATCCTTCTCTCTTCAGTTCTCTCCATCATTGTCTCCGTCATTATCTCCATCACTCACTCCTTCATTATCACCATCACTCTTGCCATCCTTCCCTCCATCCTCACTCTCTCCATCATTCCTTCCATCGAAGATAGCTGCAATCCTGGTAAATAACACGAACAATGCATTATCTTTGAGAAATGTATCAACTGAATCTCTAACTAGGATTGAAACTGTGGCACCTACAAGTCTACCATTTACCAACCGAATCATACCAACTTCAAAGCCAGCATCTGATCTTACCTCTCTACCGACTGCTCTACCGACTGCTCTACCTACATCTGTACCAACTAATCTACCCAAATCTCTACCAACCACTCTACCCACATCTCCACCAACCAGGCTACCAACATTTTTTCCAACCTCCAGGCCAACGTCTCTTCCGACATCTCTACCAACATCTTTACCGACCTCTCTGCCAACCATTCTACCAAAATCTCCACCGACCTCTTTACCAACAACTATGGCTCCAACTCTTAGATCTACATCGATGCCAACTTGTTCTTTTCAGAGAATGTGTACGACCCTAGACTTTGAGCGGTTCCCAAATGGAAGTATTGTCCCTAGGGGCGCCTACATTGCTACGGAATGGTCTCAAGAATATGGATTAAACATTAGTGTCGTACCAAATGGGATTAGTTGGTATGCTCCATTCAAACCTGGAACCAATCTCCGACAGCCACGTATATTCAATAGTTCAAATCCAGGTAACGAACCGGACGGGGATGCTGATTTAGGGAGCCCTAATGAACGATGCTCTAAACCTGGACCTGGAATTGGTGCCGGAGGAGTTCCTGGAAGCAAAGGTGCAAACTGTCAGTCGCATGGGAATATCTTGATTATTCAAGAGCGTAACCAAGAGTCTCCTGATGATGCACTCAATGGAGGAACCTTTGATTTTTCTTTCAGGGAACCCATATATTTCGATAGTCTCGGCTTGATGGACATTTCCGAAGGATCCGGTAGTATCAAGGCTACCTTAAAGAATGGTACCTCCAAGACTTTCCAATATGCAAATTTGGGCTCAAACTCATATCAAACAATTAATATCTCGACCTCAAGCGTTAAGAATCTTCAAGTGTACCTTACAGAAACTGGCGCCATCACCCATCTCAAGTTTTGCAACGCCACCTGTGTAGGGTCGTCGCGTCGAGAATTATCCAAAGCATCAGAGACTTTTGAATCGCAAGAGAAAGCGCCAGAAGTCGTTCAAGAATATCATGAGATTGCTGAATCTCCAAATCATCGTCGCTTACAAACACAATCATTCCGGTGGGGAGGAACAAGCAACATGAAATGTCGAGGTTGTTCTGGCGATACAAGAGACGCAAGGCGCTTACAGACAAATCCGCTTGAGACTTTTCTGAGTTCATCTTTGTTTCTTCTTCCGGCTTTTGAAAGTGTTATAAGTGTTGGTTTGACAGTGGACTTGAGATGGGAATACTATACCTGGTTAGAAAAGCAGAAGGAAACTGTTGGTTGTCTAGGTAACGGAAGAAATGCAACTGTAGTGTTTGAAATGCTTGCTACAAAGCAATGAATGATAAAGATTGCATTGAAATAGAAAAAAGTCGAATTATATCGTTTGCTGTGTTCTGTTCCATAGTTTAAAACTATGTAGAATTCAGGCTTAGGACTTTAGAAAGTGATCTACGATAATACCCGCTGATAGTAACAAAGATATTGTAATGTTAATGTCATAATGGTGCCATCATTGAATTGATCAAGCCAAACTAGAAAGGATTGTCTTACATCCAGGATAACATCGCAATGAAGAAAATTGGCGAACAAACCATGATCATCTAGATCTTTCCTTTTTTCCTGCATTATTGTTTTACCCTCAGAGAATCAGATTCATCATTGTAGAGTGAAATTTCATACAGGAGCATGGGTGTGATAAAAGCACCTTAGGTCTTTTGACTAGATATAATGCAGTAGTATTTAACCATAATCTAGCATAGACCCCTTCAGATGGTTAGTGCATTAAATGTAAAGATTGCCTCCACCTTTCTGTGCTTACAGTTTAATTGTTAGCATGTAGGATTCAACTAGTGACTTACTAGGCTATGATTTTATTTCCCAAACTCTAGATCGAAAAAATGCCGTTCTCGTTATTTAGGGGACTTCGTGTTGATATAGAAACGTAAATCTAATTAAGAGAAAGGTCCTAAGCAGTTACTTAAATAAACTATTAGATTATTTGAGTTTATTCTCAAACCGTTTTCCACTGGAAAGCTTAAAGTTCAAATCCAAGATTGACATAGTAGCAGTACCCTTGATACCCAAATTGGTTTTGGGTCTCATTCTGAGCTTATTGATTAAAATATCGCAATATGGATTTTATATATCCAACACACTCATTCAAAATCTCATAAACACATTCTAAGCCATAATCATCTTCCTGAACAAGAAGAACTGTTTACCCTGCAATGGCTCAGTGAAGTAATCCTCAATCATTTGCATGGTTGTACAATATTGTAATTCCACTACCCCTAATGCAATCATATCTTTAAAAAAAAATTCATTACTTTGACTTGCGTTTTATTAGCTGGATCCTGTACCAATCTTTCCTAACCGTATTGCGCTTTTGTTGTCTTGATAAAGAATTTTGTGAGTCACTCTGACACCTAGTGCCATTAGGAAGTGCCTTTTCCAAATTACTTGTGGCATTGCATCATTCCTACTATTTCGTCTTCGGTAAAGCCTGTTGAATTAACCACTTGCTTACCAGATAAGCTGAATATTGAGATGTTTCCTATTGACAGTGTAACCCACTAGTGGCTTTTCATTGTATTCCTTGTTGCAAATGATGCATCAACCCATTGTACCGTTTTTAGGTATGTCTGCCAGTTGCCGGTAAATAACTTCATTGCCATTTGTAGTCATTCTTGCTTACTGGACACCTTACATAGAAAGCATGGGTTGTCGATCAGAATCATTGTATCTCAAACTTTTCTGTTAACTAGTTTTATATTCACCATTGCATCATCACTTGAATGATGAAATTCATGCCTAGCATTTTATCCTCAATATTTGTTGATTATGAAGTCATCATCATTGTCCTATGTTGTGGTATTCACTATTTACTTGAAGTGCTGAATTAAAATGATGCTCGCCTTTGCCTGTTGTTGTATTTACTAGCTCTATCTTATTGCTTGTTTTGCTTTGAATTCCTAAATACAGTTTTTGTTGAAACGTTGAAACAATACCAAGCCTTCCTTCTCGCATCCCGAACATGTAACTGCACACTCTTCTTGACTATGTCCTGAGCAAACAAGGTTCCATTGTGAGCACTCCCGGGCTTTTAAAGCCTTGTTCATATCTTTTATGCCAGTTGTTCAAAAGGGAGAATGTGGCAATTCAGTTTTCAGGTTATACATCAAGCCTACATGCAATATAGTTATCTTATAAAAGGTATTCTGCCAAGTATCTTTTCTTTCCCTTTTTCCGTTGCTTCAGCAATTTGTTGATCTGAGTAAACCTTTCGCTACTTCTACACGTTGGCGGCTCCTTCAGTAAATTAATCCAGATAGTTTTCCGCCATCCTTCATTTTTTCTACCATAATCTTCAATGACGTTGATCATGCTATTGAAGTTTTCCCAATACTGCGCGTTGGACATACCTTTTGCTTGATGAAATTGATACAACGTATCCGTTGCTTCCACAAGACTTATACCAAATTCCTTTTCTCCATTGGATTTGGTTGCTAACCCTTTGTTAGTTTTGAGCAAATCCAATGTATCTTCGTCTATGTTGATATCTTCAAGTTTTGGAATAACACGGCTTTGAATCAAAGCAAGAACTATGTTGCGTAAGTAATTATCTTGAAGAAAGGTAGAGCATTTCATTGCAGACCCACTTACTGTAGCCAAGGCTGTATGTGCTACTTTAATGTGTTGTTTCTAGTTAGCCCATCTCCTATCAACTTCTGGTTTTGCATACCAATTTTTAACGACTCCTTTGAATTCCGATTTTTTAGTATGATTTGCCAACCAAACTGCACAATTAAACATGGGATTGATGGCTTGTTAGTAGCCTGAGTTAGGTGGGCTAGCTCTACAATGCCTCACCACGTAATGACAGGTTGGTATTGGATTAGTTCACATGCAGGCTGAGAGTGCCAATACTGCTTTCTGTAGCTAACTTTGCTGGATCTACTGTATAAGTATTGAAAAACTGTTGGAATGTTACAATTGATGGTGCCTATGTTGAAGTTTTAAAGGCCAACAATTGAAGCTGTGATTAGGCTGAGTAGCTGTCTCTCAAGGTCACAGACTTCAATAAACCGGATGGTTGCTGACATTGAAGTCATGCCTAATGCAATGAGCGTCATGCTATGCAGAAGAATCTTGTGAAATGATGTGGGCCGGGATGATTGGAAGGACATTAGGTGTACCAGAGACATTCGGATATCAAAAGGTTTTAATTTTAATCTTTGGTAATTTTCCTTCCTCTGGATAAGGTTTCTTGAAATAGGACATGGCATTGTTGGAGAGTGTAGGTATTCTTTTTGCAAAGTGATGGTGATTTTTTGTCTTAGAAACCAAAAAGGAGCTCATGATGTTGGAATCTTGAAAAATTACATAGTATTTAGATGTAAAAATTGCAAAGAAATATGACGAAACGTATTGACGACATTGAGGAGTTCCCATGAGTCACGGAAACGCGTGTCATTCCATTTGTTCTCCGTGAATGATTTAGGCCTTTACATGCCATTATTGGGTCACATGCCCCAAACGTTAATTATTACTTATCCCATATCCGTAAATAAAATACGATTATATGTTTTCTCTCAACAAACTGTCTATGACCTCCGTTGAGGTCCATTCACTATTACCCAGCGTCATACAAATTCGAGTCTCTTGAATTCCAACATGAGGATTTTGGGATTACTTTTGATGATATGGAGGATAGCCTTTGGTCAGGAAAATGTCACTCGCTTTCAGATTGGTATTGGAATTGATGGGATGGATTTTATGGCGAATGAAACATGCTCCAATTTGGAAAATGAATTCATTCAGAAAATTATGGAACGTTACACTATTGCACTAGCAAGAATCTACTTTCGAATGGAATGTATTGAATTGGAAAATACGATGCAACCAGTCGATGCCAGTCAATTTCATCCACTCGCATTTGTAGATTACAATTTGTACATGGCAACAAAGTATGTTTCGCCAGGAACCATTGTCGATCTCCACCCCGTCCCACTCTCGGATATTCCACTGCATCAAATCGACTCTATTACTACACTTCCTATCATTGCTACGACAAATGAAATATTTGAATCTGCCGTTGTATCAACTCCAGAGACAACATTTCCCTCTACCAATCCATCCACTGCACCATCAACTTCTCCATCTACAACTCCGTCGCTATCTCCATCGTACCTACCGTCGATGAAACCTGAACCTCTGTTAAATGTTACGAGCAGCACGATACCTTTGGAAAATCTTACGACGGGATCTACTATCACGAACACAGTAGCGACACCTACAAGTCTACCATTTACAAACCGGCTCATACCCACTGCACAACCGACATCTATACTGACTTCTCTACCGACCCCAAGACCAACCTCTCTACCAACCTCTCTACCAACATCTCTACCCACCTCTCTACCGACAACTTTAGCTCCCACTCAATCTCGTACAGTTGGCAATTCATGCTCTTCTTGCACCAACCTGGACTTTGAACGATTTCCAAATGGAACTATTGTTCCTAGGGGCGCCTACATTGCTACGGAATGGTCACGAGAATACGGTTTAAATATCAGTGTTTTGCCATATGGCATTAGTTGGTACGCTCCCTTCAAACCTGGAACCAATCTCCGACAGCCACGTATATTCAATAGTTCTAATCCAGGTGTTGAACCGGATGGCGATGCTGATTTAGGTAGCCCCAATGAGCGCTGTACTCGTCCTGGACCTGGAATAGGCGCCGGAGGAATTCCTGGAGCCAAAGGCGCCAACTGCTTGGCTCATGGCAATATCTTGATTATTCAAGAGAGCAATAAGGCATCTCCCGATGATGCACTTTATGGAGGAACCTTCGATTTCTCTTTCAGGAATCCCATATATTTCGATAGTCTGGGCTTGATGGATATTTCTAAAGGATCCGGTAGTATCAAGGCTACCTTACAGAATGGTACCTCCAAGACTTTCAGCTATGCAAATTTGGGGTCAAATTCATACCAAACAATTAATATCTCGACCTCAAACGTTAAGAGGCTTCAAGTGTACCTGACAGAACCTGGCGCAATTACTCATCTCAAGTTTTGCAACGCCACCTGTGTAGGGACGTCACGTAGAAAATTATTCAAAGCATCAGAGACTTTGGAATCGCAAGAGAAAGTGTCGGAGGATGTTCAAGAATTTCACGATATCGCTACATTTCCATACTCTCGTTATCTTCAGACACAGTCATTTCGATGGGGAGGAACGAGCAACATGATATGCCGAGGTTGTACAGGTGATTCTACAGATGCAAGACGCTTACGAACAAGTGGCCTTGACACGTTTCTGAATTCGTCCTTGTTTCTTCTTCCGGCATTTGAAAGTGTAATTAGTGTCGGTTTGACAGTAGACTTGAGATGGGAATACAATACCTGGTTGACAAAGCAGAAGGAAAGTGTTGGTTGTCTAGGTAACGGAAGAAATGCATCTGTAGTGTTTGAAATGCTTGCTTCTAAGTAGTAAACGAATAAGATTGTCTTGCAAATAAGTCTTAAGCTTAGTTTTCTGAGTTTTGATATTATGAAAATATGAATAGTTTACGAACGTGATTTCTTATCATGAATTAAGATAATAGTGGCTCATAGCAATTTCAAGTGAAGGAAACTTTGTAACGGACAGAAATCCAAAAAAATCCTTGTTAGATTTAAATTTACTTTCAAAGAATTCAAGGGAATTATCTATTTGACGTCATTTGACAATAAAATATCAAAAAAAGTAAATTTCTGCTTGTTAACGTACATATGCACCATGTTTTGCATAAATAATAACGTTTTTCCTCCAATGGAAACCTTGCAAATAAAAAGACAATCTTTTTATCATTCCTGACATGCCTTGAAGTTAAGTTTGTTAAGACAATACCTAACACTAGAGGCTGTAAGCAATATAGTCTAGCAATACTACAATGGGTTACTAGACTAAGAGATGTGTGAGTGTACCAAAACTGGAGATGTCCAAGTTATTGTTAGTACGTAGTATACGATACTATAATCAATATTCTTATATTTATTCATCTACACCTAGATTATGCTACATAGTTAACTATTCTTTTTATGCCTTGCACAAATTCAATAATGACATAGTCTCATTTGAATATAGCGAAGCTTAATATTTCTTACAAATGAAAGCGTTCACATTGCTGTTAGAGATTCTAAATCCCATTGTTAGGTATACGTAACTGCTCCTGGAATGTGATGCGTGATTAGCAAGAAGTAAAGTTTGTTCCTTCAACTATGAACAGTTGAAGTCCTTTATAACTTCCTCTTACTCTCACTATTGCATTCTGTCCTTTGAAAGGTTGCTCTCTTGCTCTCTCTACTTCCTGTGGTAATTCAAAAATAATCTCGAGAAAATGTAAAATGTATGGTTATATAAATTAGTGAGCTATTTCCGAACCCCTAACCCCTAACCCCTAATGTAATATGTTTAGGAGTATTACATTTTGGCCTTCCACTTGCTTAGTGAAATACTCTGGATGATATTGTGTGCGTTGAACCAGTTTTGCATCTTTTTGCCGGTGTTTGGTGATGACTGCAGTACTTAGAGGATAGTGTATAATTAGATTCATATCATTGGAGGTTTTGAATAATTCCGGAAGAGCACTGGAATTGCATGTTGAGCTTGACATTGAGGTGTCTAATCTACTTTTTTGGATCAACACCAATGGAGATTCATGCCATTATTGTAATAGCAAAGAAGTTTCAAGACGGAAAAGTCAATTTGATCTCACTTAACCTGACCAGATATAAGAACTGACATAGAAAAAAAACATACAAAAATGTCATATCTGTCAATTATTTATCAAAACTAGATATTAATCAGGATCCGTGGAATACTACATATGTAAAGAATTACAGGACCTTTTCCTTGAACAGCACAACATGATAAGGAGCTAGCTTTATTAGCAACAACTATTTGCAACCCTGCAACAGGTTGGTTTGAAATTGCTGAAATACACAACATAACTGCCACGGAAACGGCTAAAACTTTAGACCAAATATGGTTCTGCCGTTATCCACGATTGTTACGCTGTATAGCACACAAAGGTACAGAATTCCTAGGAACAAAATTTCAGGAATTACTTAGATTGTACGGAGTACAACATGTACCTACAAGAATTAAATATCCTCAAGCTAATACTCAGAAAGACACCATCCATATATTTATATATGTGAACTACATGAGAATGCAGTACCATGGAAAAATTGCTTTACATTGAAGAAGAAAGAAGCCCGAAAGTACCATACCGGCAAAGCAACAAGTCTCAAGATGTCGTATTTACTGCAACTTCAAAAAATGGAACTCTAAGCAATGATATTTGGATTTGTGACAGTGGAGTGTGTAATCATTACTGCAAGTTGATTGAAGGCACGTTTCATGTAAAGGACATTGTGGAAACAATTACAGTTGGCAATGGCAATAGCAGGATGGCAACAAAAGTTTGAAGTCTTAAGCGGTGCGTCATACAATTTAATGCTTCTACTTTGGATATCACCATCAATGAAGTTAGTGTGTTCCTAACTTGCGTGCTAATCTCTTCAGCATTCAAAAGGCCATTAAGAAAACAACAGTGGGACCACCATCTGTTTGACAAAGGGATGTGCTTCTATCACTTTTGATAGAGTTATCAGCACTTTGAGTGGCAGTATCTCCGGTATTAAGATGATTTCTAATCAGTCTTCTGTTGCTTATGTTGCTCAAGGCAAATCAGATTCGGTCAACTCCATTGATGTTAACACGTGTCATGAAATAATTGGGCATTGTGGATTTGATGGTTTGAAGAAGCCTGCAACTATTCATGGTTTGAGATTCAAAGGTGAGCTTAAGCTTTGTGAAGACTGTGCTGTGGCTAAAGCAAGACAAAGAAATGTTAATCAAGACTAGAAGGAAGGGAGTCAAGCACCTGGTGAAAGAATTTATCTAGATATAAGCTCTATTAAAGACAAACGTTTTGGTGGTTCTCCCTTCTGACTATACAGACTATTGCTGGAGCATCTTCTTGAAGGCAAGAAGTGACCTAAAAGTCAAGGTAACAACTTTACTCACCAACCTAAAAATTGCAGGAGTCAAAGTTAACTTCATACGGTGTGATGATTCCGGGAGAATACGGCTTTATTTGAGGGATGCTGATCCAAAGGTTATGGAATCAAGTTTGAATTTTCTGGTCCTCAAACTCACCAGCAAAATGGTAAAGTCAAAAGAAAGTTTCAAACTTTCTTTGGGAGGATTAGAGCTAAGTTGAATGGCGCTGGATTGAAAGATCACCTCAGATCGGGTGTTTGGGGAGAGTGCACCATGACAGTCACATTTCTCTCTAATATTACATCAATCAAGAATCAGGAGATTTGTCTGTACCAGTTGCTGTTTGGATACAAGCTAAGACTACCAGCAAGTTGAAGGTCCTTTGGTCAAATTGGAGTTGTTACTACCAAAAACAATAAATTGAATAACAGAGGAACACCCTGTATGTTTGTTGGCTACTATGTACATCATGCAGTTGATGTGCATAGAATGCTAAACATGGAAACTGAGATGATCATCAATTTTCGCAATATCATCTGTTTAAGTGCTTCTACACAAATCCAAAATGAGCGCAAGTTTTCTCGAGCAAGTGTCATTGGTCAATCGCTTAGTGCAAATGTATCCCTTTAAATGCTATCGGATCTTCTCTTTATTAACCAGAAAATGGATGCTGTTTTACATGAAGAAATCATTGAACCCTTTGATGGGAACTTAAACAGTCTAAATGTGTATGACCTCATTGATAAGGTTGAACAATTTAGACTCAAAAGTGAGACTGAAGACTAAAGCAACAAAGATAGGAAAATAGGGGGAGAAGTATGTCAAGCTTTTTGCATTTTTGCTGTCATGCTAGTAATCCAATGATTGATTTTGTTTCAGATTAATGAATAGTTTGCCTCAAGAAAAAATACTTAGGATTAGATGATTGTTACCAGTTATCTGTTTTTTTACCAGTTTTGAAACTGGCAAAACGGTTTAAAAACAACCAGTTCACCTGCACTCCAGATTTGAAGTCCTTTTAGTCGTATTAATTGCACAGTTGTTGGTAATCTACGTGAAGGTATAAGACAAGCGGTACAAAGATGTTTGTGACATGTGAAATGTGAATGAAGACGAACTAACTCCTGTGAATGAAGACGAACTAACTCCTGTGAATGAAATGATGAATCGACACATTTTACAGCGGCAACTTGAAATCAAAATATATTGCTTATAACTTTGAAACCATCGGAAATTTTCACCGTGAGTAAAAACAGAGACTTCCAACACTTCTTACCTCACCTGCAATCTAATTTTCCTTGATAAGTATTCGATTTCTTTCCCATCGACGAGAATGAACGACATTGAAACCTATTCTAACTTTTTATCGCGCTGTGGAATACCATATACTGACGAGGCAAGTTATACTGCATGGGTTTTGGCGATGCAGAATGCAAGAATTGCCTGGATGAATGCAAATGATGACTGGGAAGAAAATCAAGGTCTTATTCAAGTAAAGCGAATGACTGCAAACGATCTTCAAAGTGAGACTACTGATCATCTTCTTTATACTGATGATGACTACGAACAGACTTTGGATGTTGTGAGACTTCCAATTGCAATACCTCATCAGGATGGTGAGAAGGCTCCGGACGTTTTGTTCATTCGTCCTGATGACATTGCCTTGTTCCGAAGTATAACAAACAATAAAAGGAGCATATTGATTGGAAATCCAGGTATATCAAAGTCCTGGTTTCAGTGGAAGTTTATTTTTTTTTGCTATCGTCAGGATTTGTTTGAACTGTTGAGACAAAAAGAAGTAAGTACAGACCCAGTAGCGTCACCCATCGACATTGAAAATGTATCCAAGGAAGACACTTACGACTATGACGCTGGGGGAAAAAGGTTAAAATGCTCTCCGTTACAACTTCCCAAGTTTATCGTAAGAACCGTGAATGGGGAGATATCTCATTGGTTTGCTCTCAGTCGATTTGAAAAGGTCTTGATGATACGTCATAGGCCGGTGGATCTACAACTCCTCACAGATGCAAGTACTACTGTTCTATGGGAACCTGGTGAGAGCACTAACGTTATTTTTTCAACAGATAGTCTATGTAACATCATTGCTACAGTGTCACCTAATCCAGCTACATATCATGGCTTTGCAAAACATGCAATACAGTTCTACATGCCTTGTCCAAGTGAGCTCCAGATCCGCTTGATGGGGAAAATTTACAGACGTTTTGCTAGGGGAGCAAGTACTCCTGATGACGATGTAATACAAGCAAGGGTGAAGAAGTATGGTCCGTTTATTCGGATCGCCATTTGTCCTAATAATGGGCTTGTGAACTTATTCGCAATTGAACGTGATTTAGAAATTCAAAAGCTGTTTTCTGTCCCTCGTGATTTGAGTAATATTTTGAAATCAAGCCACAATTTAGAAAAGGAATTGAAGATTACAAATGGAGTGGTGAATTTCTCACATCGATTGGCTAAATTTGTTATAAAACGAGATGATGCGAACATGTTTGGTGGATACACTTTTCCCATGTACAGATTCAGTTGTGATTATGTACGAAGTCAGATACAGAAAGAGATTGCAAATGCTGGTATTGATGTTGTGATGAATCACTTGATAGCAGTGAACAAGGGTATGATGAATTTCGAAGATGTCAATCCATATTTTCTTGAGCGTGTTTTTGAGCTACATTCACTGTCTGGAATACACTGGAAATACGCCCCATTGAAATTGGGAAATAATGACGGGAGTATAGAATGGAAAGATTTCCATGTGAAGTTGGAATTCGTGAATCGTACCGTAACTGCATTTGGCGACATGAAACCAGGCATCTTGTATTATCCCTCTGATCGAGCATTTCCGCTTGTTGACATGTATTACAAAGATTCTCAGAATAATTTGGTTTGCATTCAAGCAACAATGGCAAAAGGCCATGCTAAGCCATTGTCAACTTACCTTGAATTTTTTGATATTGTTTCACCTTCGGAAAATGTCGCTGTTCACCTCTATTATCTAACTTTACCATGTCGAAAGGATAATTTTGTTTCAAAATCAATCTCACACACAAAAATACATGCTGGGATCAAATCAAACAACATGGCTGAGTGGAATCCAAACCTATCATTCTACTGCTTACTTCCATCTGACACTTTTGAAAGTGAATACTAGATCATTTACGTAGTCATAAAAATAATTATTGTTACAACTCTAATCTGACATTTTTAATTTATCAAACTTTCCTTTCCTTTCACGTTGCGATACCCTGTAAACCTTCTTTGGCTTGATATTGATCTCTTCTTAACTTGATAAATGATGAATGCATCCAAAAACCGAGTGTTTAAATGTTTCCATGATTTTTTCTCTGATTATTTCTATGAAGAAAAAGTAAAGTGTAATTGGTTACAAATATTGACAATGAAGAAGAAGATATATATTCCATGGACAGGTCACGCAGTAGAAGGATGCTGTAATTTTTAAGCAACAAATGAAGATGCATGCAACAAGCTCCATGTTACAATGTTAAGGGCGTGTAATATCTTTTCAGAACTGCCATATCAAGACGCTAGGAACAATGATGTCATATATATATATCTATTTGTATCAATGTTTTGCTTACAAATGCAATATCAAATTTTGGTTTTTGGTTTGTTGCATCTTCAACCGACCTTGCTTTTGGTACAATGTTGCCCCAAACTTCAGGCCTTAATATCAAATTTTTGTTTTTGCATCTTCAACCTACGTTGCTTTTGGTACAACGTTGCCCCAAACTTCAGACCTTAAATGAGGCTTCCCTTGAGTACTTTGAGAAAAACATTTTCAATTTTTCGGTTTTCATTTAGGATAAATCCCTTGTTCCTTATTGCCTTTCTAAGTCAAATTTTGATATTTTTTGTGTCCACAATGCAAGCACAAACAGAATAATCTACGTAACTACACATTTTCATATCTGAATACAACAAATACTTGTTTTCATCTTAAAACCCCCTTTTTAAGATTCGATGGACCTATTGTGCCTCGCTGACGACACCAGCTAGGATGTACACCATTTTCTGCTGCATGATCATTACCTTGTCATGACTCCATTTTTATTTGATTGTGCCTTGTCAACATTATTGCTGTTGATTTTGTTATCTTGGATTTCAGAGTTCAATGCTTTACTCCAACCTTAATGTCCAAGGTAAAAACCGTGTTTACGCTGACTCTCATTAATTATAGAATTAAAATTAGTTTGAAGGCATTTAAATAGCAGGAAAAGGCAGGAAACCTTAGAAAGATATCTCGGTTTTTTAGGATATGGAATTTTTTATTTTAAACCCAGAAAAGCGCTTCAATTCAAGCCATAAGAAAAGACTTACTGCAATCTTTGCTTCACGCCCGTGAAGTTACTAAGTTAATTTCAATATTTGTTGATTCGATTCTTGAAAGGATTTTTGAAGCATTTCAATAAAAAGAAACAGTTTGAATTTGATACATGTATACGTCTTCTTACCAAAGAGGCATCTTCATTTCAAACTCCGTAATGCAGCTTGTAATTACCTTGGAAGCGTAGACTCCCATCTCTAATGATTATTATTAATATCACTCCTCAAACAAATTGAATGATATTTTTATTTCAATGCTAGGGCTTTCTGACTCTGTGATGTTTAGCAATGAAGTATGAAGTAACATATGATTGAAAATCAACCTTCAGACACTACAATCTTAATTTTTTTATCAATTATTCAAGACAAATGGCTTTTTGATGTTATGCTTTGGCAACTCTTGCCTTGAATTTATTGGTAATACCTTAGTTCCTGGAAAATAAAGAGAAAATCAGAATATATTTGAAAAATAATGATTCAGCTAGTAGATTTAAGAAAGAAATGTATAAGGAAATAATTATTCAGCAATTAAACTTAAAAAAAGATTTATAAGAAAATAATGATTCAGTTAGTAGAACTAATAAAGAGATGTAGAAGGTGACATCAAGAATGAAAGTGCTTTACACTCTTTTAGTTGGAAACTGAAATAAAAATGAATTCAATATTTACTTTTTGACCCTTTTGAAAGTAAAGGCTCTATCAATCTCTTAGCAGATTTTGAAGAATTAGAAAAGATGCAGTATCCCTTTAGAGACTTAGGATTTCAATCCATCCCTAACAGAATATCAGTGCACAAAACTATTGGACAAAGTGGATCTTACATATGGGTCTCAATACTTCAACAGAAAATGTTAGTAGAGAGATTTAATGTCCTTGGCCTCTACGGCCTTCCCCCAAGGAATTACCCATGCAGTTGCATCAGATTATTATCTTTTACATGTAGATCCAGTAAATTTCTAGACTAGGTAAAGGAAGTTGAGGCAAAAAGCGTCATTGCCCAAGTGCTAGGAGAAACCAGATTGGTTCCAACACTTTCAGAATATGGTCTTTTCTGTGGATCTGATGAGATAACAGTCTTTAATACTTCGTTGAAAACACTCTCAGATACCTCACTTCTTTTGTTATTGAATTATGCATTCAATTAGTTGCAAACCACAAGGGAAATTACTATTTTCACATTCTTTGGTTTTTAGAATGCAAGTTGGAAACCGAAGTCTCAAAAAGGCAATATTGACCAATAAATAAGTATGAAAGTGGAATGCGTTCCTTGAGTGCTCCGGAATCAAAGTATTGAGAATTTATTGAAGCATAATGACATCAGGAGTTCGGATAAGTCACGGACTAGCAATTATTTAGTTTTCGAAAGAGTCATTAAGGTCATAAATAGGTATTTAAGCCCTGAATTTTAGTCTCACATCCAATATAATCTCCTATGAAATTTGCGATTAATTGTTCATCTCATCCCGATTGCTAATGACCTCATTTGAGGTTGGTATACAAAAGACTCAACGCCAAGACTTCCATAATCCGACATTTTCATATCTAAAACCAAGTTTGTCGATTGAAAGTGAGGCTTTAGATGAATAGCATGAGGACTCTAGGTTTGCTGTTGATGATATTGATGATGGCGTTTGGTCAGGAAAATGTAACTCGTTTTCAGATTGGCATTGGAATTGATGGGATGGATTTTACTGCGAATGAAACATGTTCGGATTTGGAAAATGCATTCATTCAGAAAATTATGGAACGTTACACAATCGCACTAGCAAGAATCTACTTTCGAATGGAATGTATTGAATTGGAAAATACGATGCAACCAGTTGATGCAAGCCAATTTCATCCACTTGCTTTCGAGGATTACAACTTATATATGGCAACGAAGTATGTTTCGCCAGGAACAATTGTTGATCTCCACCCGGTCCCACTTCTAGATATTCCAGAATATGATCTCATTTCTGTAAATTCACTTCCAATAGTTTCCTCAACAGGTGAAGTCTTTGACTCCGCCTTATTAGCACCAGAGTCAAATGAAACATTTCTTGCGATCATGTTGACAACGTCTCCCTCTCCGCTGCCTACGCTTCAGCCTACAATTCTCTCAAACAGTACCAGTAGCAGATCATCTTCAGGAAGTATTCTGACCTTATCCCCAAATACTACAGTAACTTTGGCACCAACAAGTCTACCAATTACCAATCGAACGACACCAATATCAACTTTGACCCTTCAGACTTCATCGTTACCAACAACGATAGCTCCAACTTTGAGCTCCACATCAATGCCAACTTGTTCGTCTCAGCGAGTGTGTGCTGTTTTGAACTTTGAACGGTTTCCGAATGGAACTGCAGTACCTAGAGGTGCTTATGTTGCCACGGAATGGTACAGAGCGTATGGATTAAACATTAGTGTTTCACCCTATGGAATTAGTTGGTACGCTCCATTCAAACCTGGAACGAATCTCCGACAGCCACGTATATTCAATAGTTCTAATCCAGGTGTTGAACCGGATGGGGATGCTGATTTAGGAAGCCCTAATGAACATTGTACTCTTCCTGGACCTGGGAAAGGTGATGGAGGTGTTCCTGGTACTAAAGGGGCCAACTGTAACACGCATGGTAATATCTTGATCATTCAGGAGAGTAACAAGGCATCTCCCGATGATGCACTCTACGGAGGAACCTTTGATTTCTCTTTCAGAGAACCCATATACTTTGAGAATTTAGGCTTGTTGGATATTTCCAAAGGATCCGGTAGTATCAAGGCTACCCTACAAAATGGTACCTCCAAGACTTTTAAATATGCAAATTTGGGAAAGAATTCGTATCAAAAAATTGACATCTCGACAGCAAGAGTGAAGAGACTTCAAGTGTATCTTCCGGAAACTGGCGCAATCACTCATCTCAAATTTTGTAATGCTTCATGTGAAGGAACATTACGTAGAGAATTATCCAAAGCATCAGAGACTTTTGAATCGCCGGAGAAAGTGTCAAAAGAGGTTCAAGACTATCACGATATCGCTGAATCTCAAAATCAACGACACCTACAGACACAATCATTCCGGTGGGGAGGAACAAGTAACATGATATGTCGAGGATGTACAGGTGATACTCGCGATGCAAGACGCTTACAGAAAAGTGGCCTTGACACGTTTCTGAATTCGTCCTTGTTTCTTCTTCCGGCATTTGAAAGTGTAATTAGTGTCGGTTTGACAGTAGACTTGAGATGGGAATATAATAACTGGTTGACAAAGCAGAAGGAAAGTGTCGGTTGTTTAGGTAACGGAAGAAATGCAACTGTAGTGTTTGAAATGCTTGCTTCTAGGCAGTAAACGAATAAATTGTCGTGCTATCAACTATTTTGAAAACATGTTTGAGTTTTCGACAGACTATGCAGAGTTTACAAACGTGATTTCAGAACGTGAACTAAGATAATAATACATAAAGGAAACTTCGTCAAAGACAGAAATCCAATAAAATAAAAATTTACTCTCAAATCAAGTGAATGTTCATCCAACATCATTTGACTATTTCTGCTCATTTCTATGATGTTCAAGATAAGAATTTCTTAACAGTCACCTGAAACTCTTCACATCCTCAAGCAAAACAATAGAACCACACCACTACCATCAGGGATAACATGAAGACAGGGCAACACAAATAAAGCCAAGTACTTCCTTTCAAATAACATAGACTCATCTGATCTGGTCATTGATACCCATTCCACTGGGGATGTTGAATTGGCACATCACTACCTTGAAGACCCCCCCAGCCCACTCCTATGGCTGATACTCAAACTCCCTTTTTCACATCAGGATGCATGACTCTAAACAAGCCCTTTCCATTCATTTTTCTTGCTCTGACTCCCAAACACCACATAGCAAGCAAGATCATGTCATGGAACTCCCAATCCTAGGCTTAATGGAAATGAATGGATAAAAACTTGACTCATTTCTCCAAAACATTCGTTAGATACACTCTTCCTGAAATCTCACATGATGATCTATTCGTGTTTGCCATGATTTGAGATACCCTACTTTCACCCAAATAAATAGGTACCTTCTCAATTGCGAATATTCCTTCAGACTCCTTCACCAAGGAAGTAGAATGTACTCACCCTCTCTCCCTCATTTTTGACCCAATGCCAGCAGTGTAAAATTATCCAACACTTCAGAATATATTCGGAGCATAACTAGCACCATGATGGAATTTATCGGGTTAATTGGCCAAATACCTATCATGCATCAAAACAAAACCATGCAATGAGGTGAGGGGCTACAATAGGGACTAACAAATTACTATAGTATACAGTGTCAATACTCTTAACTTCTCCACAAGATCTCCTTTCCTATCTCACTCAAGGATATTTATCCGAAGCCAAAAGGAGTAATTGTGACATTTTTGATGACATGAACAGTATGGTATCATGAAACATGAATATACAAAATCATTCAAAGTAAAAGGACTCAAAAGGCACAAGGAAGGATGGTGTGAAATATCTTTTTGATGCTGCATGATGATATATCAATATTGGAGGATTGTAGTGGGATCTAAGCCACAAGTAGTAATGTCTTGATCCCATGTATACATTTTTTTGTATTGGAGTCAAGACGTTTCCAATTTTATGTATCGAATGTACGACTAGTACCAGTCGACAACTTTAACAGTACAGCTAGACTCATTTCGATAGAAATCGATACATGTACCATTATCTACCACGTGACATTTTTTTCTCCATTCATCAATCGGACCGAAACGAAAAACGAAGAATTAAAAATTGAGAGTTACGAAATCCAAGGCTTACAAAAGTGCTCATGACTTTCAAAATGAATGTCTGGATATCACCATCATCATTATCATCATTATTGTTATTCGTAACAATACTATTTGGCAATGTATTGGTACCCGTCATTTCGATTCCTTCTTCTTCTGCCTCTGCTTCCACCGTTGGCGCGTCACCCTTTCTTTCTGATCCATTATTCCCATCCGGTCGTATCCCTGAAGCACATTGTAATGTTGAAGAACTTGAAATTGCCAATGATTCTCAATTGTATTCCATATTACAAGAATTAAAACAAACCAACTTCTTTCGAAATATTTTAGTCGATTTAGATACCAAATGTCCATTGGCAGATACGCTAGGACGTCATCATAATCACAACAAGAAAGAAACGAACCATGACAAGAATGAAAAGAACAGTCCATCGTCGACAAATCATCCATCATCATCATCATCATCATCACACACATCTACAACAACAACAACCAATTCCTTCCTTCCAGATACCAAGCAATCACAATCTATGGAGGAGGGTTCATGTGCATCAGAAGGTATTCCTGATTTAGATCCCGATGCTGAACCTGCTTGTCATGTAGCTATGGACGAATCGATTCCTTCTTTTTTGTCAGCATCATCATCATCTTCTTCGTCAACCACAACAACAACAACTGCGGAAACGACCGATCCTTCCGGAGAAAAAACATCTTTGGATTCAAAGGAAGGAACGACATCCAATAACAACGACGATGAAAGCCAAGACTTTGAGTGTACAGGTGGCAAAGATTTGGGACTAGATGAAGACGATGAGCCACTGTGTTCCTTAAATCATGGTGACTACACACAATCCATTCGAGATTTCCTTGGAAAGGCATTGTCGTCCATTCGTTCCATGGGGTGGGAATCAGAATCGCAGCGTAATACATATCAATGGACTCAAAATACGAATCCAGTCATTCTAGATAAGGATTCTTGTGACGAACATGGCAAACTGCCCGATGAATTCTGGCAGGATATGTGTGCATCCATTACCATCGGTGACTCCTCAAAGGCTATCAACTTGATTCTCAATCCTGAACGGAATACAGGATATAATGGGACTCATATTTGGAATGCCATCTATCAAGAAAATTGTTTAGCAAATAATGATTTGTGTTACGAAGAACGAGTCTTATATCGATTACTCAGTGGTCTTCACACGTCGACTACCATTAGTATTACGAAGCACTACTTCCCACCCTCAAAAAAGAAAAATCGAACTCATTGGGAGCCTAATCCAGCACTCTTTATGAAGAAATTTCAAAACAATCCAGATCATTTACGAAATTTACATTTCTCCTATGTCGTACTTTTACGGGCATTGAAAAAGGCATCCAAATTTTTTAAAAATTACAATATCCAAAGCGGTAACATTGTAGAAGATGAACTCACCACTCGATTACTGGCCCGTCTTCTCGATTCTGATATTCTCGAATCATGTCAATCTGTATTTTCCGCATTCGATGAACGACTTATGTTTGCAGGATTCGAATCCTTGGCAGTGCAACAGAGTTTCAAAGGAGTGTTCCATAACATTTCGAGTATATTTGATTGTGTCCAATGTCAACAGTGTAAGTTACATGGGAAGATGTCAATGTTGGGATATGGTGCAGCCTTGAAAATACTTTTCATGTCCAAAACAGAGTCCTACGCTCTCACTCGGAACGAAATCGTTGCATTCGTTAACACT
>CAAAJI010000566.1:13161-31404 GCA_900642245.1 Fragilaria radians | reverse complement strand
GGAAGCTCTCAACACCATTTCACTTTCAATTTTCCTGGAGGATGGAATTGCTTTTTAAGGATGCTACTCTTCTGTGGCTGTATCTTTGTCTCTTACACTTCGCGAATGGGAGACAAATGACAGCTTTGGGGGAATCCTAAGTTTACTTGTCTTACTCCTGACAAATTAGTGTCACACCTTCTCAATCCTTACTGAAGAATCACGAATTATAACTATGGTGATTGTTGACAGAACCAAATTGTGTCAATCATCATAATGTTGAGATGTAATGAAGATATGGAGCTTCATTTTGTATTTTTCAAAGTCTTGTGGTATAATATTGATGAGGGCTTCTTCATTCCATTAACAAAAAAATAGGCCTGCGGTTGAGTTACCAAGAAAATTAGCGGAACGGAACATGCTTCTTCGCACTTCCAAAACCAATCAATATCGAGTATGGAAAGGGTAGAAGTCTTCTTTCTTTGAGCTTCAGAGATCCTGTTTCTCTTGAAATAAGGAAGACTCCATATTGTGCTCTTGGTTATTGCAATAGAAGAAAATCACTACTGCACAGTACTTGAAAGGCAAATCGGTTTTACCAGAAGGAGAAAGCCCCCTTAGCAAACTACTTTAAAAAATTGAGTTCATGTAAGATCAAGACTGCTTGTTGCTAGATAAGAGTATAATTATTGGAAAAGTCCAAACTGAGGTTTGAAAAAAATCTTTTCTTTCCTTGTTCTTTTGGAATCTTGATTATCTCCAAACAACCATCATTTGTCGTATGCTAAGGGTTGGAAGTAGATGGAAATGATAATTTATCGAAAATTTTTGTACGATAACCAGAATTCTTCAGCGTAATGATGAATTGTCTTGGTAATGTCTTCATCTGAAACGATTGAGATCTAGTTCCTTGAAACAAAATCCAACAGAAATCACTAAATGACTAGACTGGGTGTTTCAACAGATATTATTCTTTAGGTCATGCAGGTTATCTTCAACTCCAGGATATTCTGGCATCTTAAGAGAGACTGGATTCACAAATAGTTCAAACATGCAGGAAAAGGGAATGAATAGTGGCAGTACGTGGATATAAATCTTTGCGCTTCTCAAAAGGCAAAAGAAAGATTTTTGCACATCGTTTTGTAGCGATAAACATCCTGACAGTACGTTGGATAGTATTGAATATTGAGAGTTAAACATTACAGTCAACTATCCAAACAGTGGTATTCGAGAGTGTCGAAAGATGGGTTGTGTCATCTTTGAAAAGCGGTTGAGTCTTTTCATCATCCATAATATAAATCATGATCAGATTCCTGTTGTTACCTTGTATCTGAATCAAATGTCTCGATTGTTGTAAGTAACGCTATGTCATACCAAAGATTTGAATTGATACAGAAAACCTAGGATTAAAATGTCATTAGATAATGAAATACATATATGGAGTAGTCGTAAAATCCCACATCACCAGTACCCTGTTTTTTTTGGTAAACTAACGCCTAACGTAACCCAAAAAGACAAAACGACATTCAACCAGAAGGAATTGATGGAACGAAGGATGTTGTTGTTTTTTGGAGGTATCTTATTAGTTAGTAGCAGCAGCATTCCAAGTTTCTCTCGAGATCGTCATGGAGATTCACGAATTCTCAAACAGTTTGGCGGTGATCCTAGATGTCCTTGTCTTTCGGTTGATCAACTACCATCGGCAGAGTCGTTGGAAATGAATTTCAGTGTCAGCATGGATGATATTCAAGGAGTTGATCTAAAATATTACGGCATTGGATGCGCCAGCCATGATTTAGAAAATAATTTATGTCAAGGCCCTGATCGAAGTGACTGGTGTCAATCGTCATGGTGTTGGGTCAATAATACGAACTGTTCTTTATTGAATCGAAAATCAAATTATTTTTACGATCGATGGCATTCATACGCGACATGTCGAAACATTGATGTTCATGCTATGGAGAGTAGAGTAAAATCATTACAAAATCGAACTCTGCGGATCGCATTGAATCACAATACAGGAGGATGGAATGGAGCATACTCCAAACGAAATATCGACTTTGTAGGGAATTTAGATGATTGGTCTGGACCAGCGGTCGACTTTATCAAGTTAGCTGCTACTAGCGCAAACATGACGTTACAGCCAATTCAGGAATTCTCAAAAGAACTCCTCAATAATTCCAATTCATTTTTTAATACGCCATCCATATTCGACGCTTGTATATACGGTGCCACGTTGGGAGTTGTTGACCTTTGTGTAGCGGCCTATAGCATCACAGCAAGTCGTGCCATGTCCAGTAACTTTATTGTCTTAGGATCCATGCCCATCAGGCTAGTCATTCAAGAAGACTTTTATCTTCGGACCGATATGAAGCTGTATGTTGAATCCATGAAAACAATATTTGAGCCACTTGAAGCAGAGACTTGGTATTTTATTGTTTTCTTTGTAGTGCCTATCTTAGGTTTTTCGATTTGGCTTAACGAATTCGGAAGTATTGGGTCCGTGTATCACAAAAAGGAAACTGTGCTTGAACTCTTTGTTGACGATCATGATAGGGACCATGTGGAAATTAAAGAACAGAGAGTTTCGATCATTCAGAGCATTGGTAAATCTATGTACACGACGGGATTATCAGTGTTTTCTGGTGCGCTTGGGACACCCATTGTATCCACTGGTGGTAAGATCGCACTTCTCGGTTTAAGCTTCTTACTACTTGCAATCGTGGCGGTATATACAGCAAATTTATCTACTCTCTTGGTTGCAGAAGCTCGGTTTGGTCGAGTGTATACGATTGAAGCTGTCTTACAGAAAGCACAGCGTATATGTGCTTTGAGAAACGTGATGGAAGAAATTATTGAAGTCTATGACATACCTCCTAGTGTGTTTGTGGTTGATCCCATCAGCGAAGGTGGAGACGGAAAGCCTGGCTTTGCTTGTCCCAAGTGTAATAGTCGACAGCGCGTTTTAGATTTTTTGGATCCAGAGCTCGCAGCTGCCGAAAGTCCAGGTCCCAATGCCATGTATTGTCATACTGCCATAACATATGAGGACGATTTACAGAAATTACAAGAGAATGGTATACATTGCAATAAAACTATGGTGGGTCAGGCATTATATGATCAATTCTGGGGCTTACCTGTATTTAGTGACATTAGCCGAGAGCTGACAACACTTTTACTCCAATTGAAAGTGAAAAATGTGTTCAATAACCTTTTGAAAATGGCCACACCATCGAATAGCTGCAAGGGTATCCAAGTTACTGTGGCTGACGAAACTTCTGCTCTGAATATAACACAGTTAACAGGAATCTGGTTGGTATCATTTGGATTGAGTGTACTTTCCCTATTCGTGACGTGTATAAATCCCATGCTTCAAAAACGGCGTTTGCATCGAATGGGCCGGTCTGTCCATCCGTTACACGCTATTGATCAATACGGACAACGGATTCATTGTTTAAGTGGATTTCAAACAGATTTGCATAGTCGTGTAAAGTCAAGTCTTTTGGAACTCTCCCGATCTGATGGAAGCTGGGAAGATCGAGATGGAAGCTGGGAAGATCGAGATGGAAGCTGGGAAGATCGAGATGAAAAAAGCATAGACAAGTAATTTGTAAATGTACAATCACGTTTTTTGTTCATTCGAGAAGAATTGCAAGTTAGTGCGATATTATGGCATATGAATTCGACTGTATGAAATGAGCTATTAAGTACGAAAGATGGGCTTACCAGAAGAAATTCATTTCTCAGTTATCTTGTGAGATACTTTTAGCGTATGTGAATAAGCGTGTTGAGAATGGGAGAGAAACAAGAGGATTTTGGTGATTGCTGTGAATCTATCTCATGATCGATCATCTCGTATTGTATGGGATATTAGCAAGATCTATGTGGTGGTAGCAGAAATCATCCAACTTTCCTCCTCTTGATAATCCAAATTATACGTAAACATGAGGAGTTATATTTTTAGTATTTGAAAGTCTTCCTAATCTAGAACACTCTATTCCAATACACCAAATCGCAATCATTATGATATAATCCACCAGACAAATCGTAGTATATTTATATATTTTGGAATCCATCCATCCGGTCGTCTATCTTCTAACGTCCTATCGTAGCCCTTCACTTATCCTCCATGGTACGTTGACATGCACGTAATGTGTTACGTAACAACATGGCAATTGTCATGGGTCCTACTCCACCGGGAACTGGTGTAATCTTGCTGGCGACTTGTCGACATTCTTCATAATTGACATCACCCACCAATTTGTAGCCCCGTTTTGATGTGGGACAATCCACACTGTTAATACCCACATCAATGACCACAGCCCCTTCCTTTAACCATTCCTTTTGTACTAAGTTGGCTCGTCCTACAGCCGCGACGACAATATCTGCCTCCTTTACGATAGATGGTATATTTTGTGTCCGAGAATGAACGATGGTTACAGTGGCATTCCTATGCATCAATAAAAGTGCGACGGGAATCCCCACAAGATTACTCCTCCCCAAGACGACAGCTCTTTTGCCTTCTAGAACGACATTAGATCGATCCAATAATTCCAAACATCCTTGTGGCGTACAGGGAATGGCAAAAGGCACAGTCGATAATTGTGTCCAATCCAAGGCTTTGGAGGATGAGGATGATGCATGAGTCGACGTACTAGCCAGGGCAGCTACATTCTGTGAATGAAGACCATCCACATCCTTAGCGGGGAGGATAGCTTCAAGGATGGTAGGTTCGTGTATATGAGGTGGTAATGGTAATTGAACTAATATCCCATGAACGTCAGGATTCTCATTCAGGGATACAATACAATCTAAAATTTCATCCTGTGTGGCAGTGGCAGGGAAATCATATCCAAAGGAACGTATACCACATTCAGCACATGCCTTCTTTTTCATTTTGACATAGGTTTGTGAATCACGTCGTTCACCAACAAGAATAACAGCAAGGCCGGGAGGTGAATGTTCCATGGCATCAATCTCAACCTTAATTTCTTCTCGAATCGCCTTGGCGATGGAAGTTCCATCAATATCTGTCGCTGTCATCGTAAGACAATGAAAGGATGGAAGATGATTATTACCAAATAGTGTCTTTCTGTGAGTGATGGGGGAAAAGGTTGTAACTCCTTCGGTAACTGATGTTGTTGTAGTAGTTGAAGGAGTAAACGAGAAAGTTCGTCGTATGCCACAAAATCCAATGACTACCACCACCTGAGAAAGACAATGGATTACAATGAATACTACTACAAAAGCGGTATGAATAATTGTATCGGAAAAAGTCAAGCGAAAAGAAATGAAGGATTCGTTTGGATTGTAATTGACACAATCAAAAAGATTTTTAAAACGGATCCCAATGACGTAGATGAAGTAAGGAGAATGAATGGACGGACAATGACGTTTGTCTAACTAGTAGACAAGTAGAGCCACTCGGACTGTAAGGCAACACCACACAATACGGCATAGTCACACACTTCCAGCTAACAATCACTTTGTGCATAATGCAATAATCAGCATCGTAATTCTTTCCAAAATGGAAGAATCACTTTGGACTTTTAAGGAAAAATACGTTTCTAATTTGTTGGTATACATCTACTGTTCTCCATAGATTTCTTTAAAGCTGATTCAGTCCTACTTGACTCCTAAATCTAAATTTGAATTACGTTCTTACGTCAATTCGCGTCCTTAATGGGGGCGATGGCGGAACGGAAGTAATCATTGTACATTGTATGTCACTTTTGAATGCTGGAGAGCTATGACAATTGATAAATTGATATGTGTAATCAGCCACTTTGTAGGGGCTCTTAGTTGGGCTTGCAAGTTTTTCTTTTGTTTTGTGTTGCTTAACAAGTAAAAGGTCTCCAATACTGTGGATGCGTTGAATTCTACTTAAATTTTCTTGATGATTGTCACAATCTGTGATTGCCTGTTGTCGTTGTAGCATCATTTCCCATTGTGCCGTATAAGCTCTTGGGAGAATCATATCTCTACTGAATGTAAGTTATCGCGGTGTTACTCTTAATACAATATGGTAAGTGCATCTCGCTGGTTGTATGTCACTCAAATGATTGATTCCCATCAATGCCAATACAAGTTAACGAATTTTGTTGGCAATTACCTGGTGAATACGCTCAATCATAGAATTGGCTTGAGGGATTCCTAATGTAATAGAAACAGATTTTACTCCATAGCATTGCAACAATTCAAAACCTATGAACTGTTCCTCAATCATGAATACATTTTATTGGTCTGGGGTATTGACAGAACCATATACTGTCAAGGGCCATGGTCACTAAGAAACTGTTCTTGCTACTTACTGCAATATTTTCCATATAATTTGTTGCTGGATCAATAAAGGTAAGTGAGGAGGCTTATGCACTATGCCACCGATTAGTCTGCAGAAAAGTATCCTCATGTGGTATATATGATAGAAGTGTAATTCAATTAATTATGATATTACTTTTTTATTTGTAGAAGGTAACGGATTCAATCCTTCCTAGGATTCAATCTTGATCACTAAAATTTCCAGTGAATCTTGAATGCACTTTGGCACTCGTAAGTAAGCTCTATTTTTGGTAGGCCGTTTTAACTGCACTGTTAGTTTAATTTGCTAACCTATGGATTTAGTTAGTGCGTAGAATGATTGATGTTGGGCCTTATTGTCTGCTCCAACTGTTTAAGTAAACATATTTCATTTTTCTAAAGTGATTCTTAAGGTAAACTATTCTGAGTTTAGTGGGTGCAAACCTCACTAATATGATTCCTTTTATTCTTGGCAGTCCGCATATTGCCCTTAATGATGCTTTCCTTCTCCTTGAAAGTATCATTATCAAATTTCTGTGAACGGTCCATGGTCCAATAACTTCCGCATGAATTTCCTCCCATGGGTTCCGTTCTATGTGACTCTTGACTGGGATACATCCATAGCTTTTGTTGTGAGGGGTCCTGGTAAGCATTGAAGTTAATTATCCAATTCAATAATAATGGATTTGAAGTCCAACTTTCATGTTAACCGGTTTCGTGACATTCATCAAGAATTCTACGAGATCTTCAGCAGTGTTGGATATTGCTCCACGTTTAGAAATGAATTAACTCATTGCGTCACGAAAATTGACTTCTGTTGGTGCAGCAGTTCCAAGTATTTCCTCTCTGGCTGATAATCTCTTTGTCTGGCCATCCAAATAACAGTAGCGCATTGGTGAACATTGCTTGAGCATTAAAAACGTTGATTTGACATACGTCTCCCAATACAGGTAAAATGATAGTAGTTGTGTCATCATCTCCTGCTCCGGTTGGAATGGTATTTTACGGCTTTCATGGAAGGCTTCTTCAGTTTTTGGATGAGTGTGAGTAAATTTAGGCATGATAGTTGGACAACAAAGAATGTGCTATTTGAACCCAAAATGCCTTATGACGTACGGAAGCAATTCTTTTGAATGATGAGAAAACTGAGAACTAAATAAAGTTTCTTTTCTAATTTGTCAGTAGACATCTACTGTTTCCATAGATTACTTTAAAAATGATTCAGTCTAACTTGACTCCTAAACTCTAGATTTGTATTACGGTAGTACGGCAATTGATTAACAATTAGTTTAGAAAGTTAATGCAATGAATTGATGGTCCAAGATTTAATGGGTCAAAATAGCAACAACTTGGGTTCTTCTCCATCTTCCTTATCATCAGTATCTACTATAGGTATGAGTATTTGTGAATCGGCGTTACCGGCTTCCACTAGTGATTGTTCCCAATCGTCAAGAACTATTCCTTCCGATTGTTTGGCCTTGGACATGGCTAACCAGTCGCCATCATCGGACAAATTATTGACGGAATCAGGTTTCTCTTCTGATCTCCTACGGGCAGCTGCCAAATAATCTGATTCACTGGTGGGATACTTAGAACGGAATTTCGCCAATTCCTGGTTCAAAGCATCACCCAAAAGCAGCAAACTTGGTGGCTCTTCCTCCGATTCGTTGTTCCCAGTCGCACCAGCAATCACTTCGACATGGTGGGAAGGGCAGCATCTGATTCCATGAATATGTATTGGGTATAGTGTAAAGGAATCTACCGGAAATGTAAGAATGGTTGCGATAAAGAATCGTTGAAGGCTTGTCATCACCGAACTTTCCAAGTGTCTGGCCTCAAAATTGGTGAACATCAATTCATGCGACCTCAAATGACGAGTAACCCAGTACCAACGAATTTGTAGGATCGAAAAATTAGGAACAGTAACCAAGAGTTATTTCTTATACTCATCGCAGAACAACGCAAGTACTATTAGACTTGACTGACAATTGTCTCGGAGTCGTAACATACAAAAATAATGTGTGGTATCATCGTACATTAAATTGATTATAAACATGTGTAACAACATAAACAAGTTTTTGTACTTACATATTCAAAACCCCTCGACATTCGCCAACTTCACTTTTTCTCGCGGCAAGCAACTAAATCCAGCGTTCTAATTCACGATGAGGAAAGTCGACTTACTTGTTTGGATGATCAATGTCATTATATCAAATAAAGCTCACCATTTTGTGGCGGCCAATATCTTTCATGGTGATTCTTTCCCTACCGAATCACCAGCGCCTAGTCCAAGCCCAAGCATTTCACCTTCTATCCCACCCACACTTTCACTAACGCCTTCCATCACACCGTCAATATCATTGAATCCATCGCATCCACCCTCTTCGATTCCTACAAAGAAGGTATCAAGGTTGCCAACGGAAAGTCCCGCACCTAGTCCGAGTCCATCTAACATTCCAACAAATTTCCCAACTCGATTTTCTGTCACAATGTCAATTCCATTGAACATTACCCTCTTTGGGATCATAGGGCAGGTAAAGCCCAATGATATCCAAAATTTCCAGGAGTCTGTCTTACAATTTTTAAGGGAAAATCTGGTTCTCCATCATGATGATATGACAGTCGACATTTTATCGGCTATTGTTCAAATGCAATACTTCATCAAACAGGAGCCTGCATTGATAGTTATCGTCATCATAACAGTGGAGATCTATGACTCATCGCAAAAACTGCCAGATAACCTTGATATGAAAGAAACCCTAGAACATCCGTTTGATACGAATGTGACGGGATTTATCAACATGACTGGGGTTTTAGAAGTTACTCCTCCGTTTGTTAGCGTCAGTGTGGCTTCCTCAACTCAGGAATCCTTTTGGAACAGCCGAGATTCATGGATTGGATTTTTGGCTATAGCGTTTGCGATTCTGATTTTATTGATTGTAATATTTTTCATCTGTCGTCGCCGTTGTCGCAAGTCCAAGGAGGTTGCAGCCGTCGAGATGGAACCAGATGATCAACCTATACTTTCCGAAGTGGAGGGTGGATTTTCAAATCTCGAATCATGGAAAAGCGAGGATGCTGCTAGTACCATTACAGAGCACGGTCTTGCTGCCAAGAATCCCACTATGAATGTCCATCATTGTCATTCTGCCATGTGCCCAGTATGCAAGCCCGCTCAAGAAAGAAATCGAACTTGGTTTGTACCATTGACTCCGTCAATGTCATGGAGTCGGCTTAATAATATGTGGAATCAATCTAGAACACCCTCAATGACTCGTTCCAATAATCGACATTCGGTGACCGGCAATTCTAATCTGTCAGAGAAATAGCACGCACCGACGCTGACGGTACGTAAAGGCATAAATGATTATATTCTATCATGATGATCTTTCACAAGTAGCCTTACACTCTCCTTTCAAAAGTTTGAGACTATCGTAAGATTAAGCTGTATTGCAACTAAGCGCTTCGTTCCTGTAAATTCGTTTTTCCATAAATCTGTAATCTGGAGTCGATTTCAACTTGATGTATATTATGGGGGTTTAATATACATTATTATTTGAAAATTTATTCTAGAATTAGGAATCGTTGTTATGTTTTAACAATCTAGATGCTATCTTACGGCGTATGCTAAGATCTGATCTGCGTGGATGATTATGTGTGACTGCATCGGATTTCTCGTAGGTTAAAGAGGAATACTGCAAAATGGGAAGAAAATGAAAAGACTGACCTGAAATACTTTTCTAAAAATTGATTTCGCTTCTGGATAGAGGGATGCAAAAACATCACATCATGACACAATGGCAGGCATTTTGTTTATCTCGCTTTTCTTCTGCAAAGTGAAGAGATCCAACGTTACGCTTAGTTTCCTTGGGGGAAAAAGGAATGATAACAAATGATATACAAAACATTGGAATGTAGCAACAAAAAGCAAGCAGATAGGTGTGTGCGTACTACTTGATCAAAATAGAGTCTGCTACTACAGGTGCATTTCGTGCGTGAAGGTAGTCACATTATATTTAAATTTCTCGTGTCTTCGTGACATGTCATACAAGTCTTGACACATGATCATGAATCACATCGAGTAACTCGAAAAACACCCCTAAAAGGTGAAAGGAGAATAAAGTCCCAATGTTAAAAATTCCATAAAAAAATGTATTTTGTTGTGCTCAAATAATGTTTAGTAGTCTTTTGACTATGTCGAAGAAGGGGAAGTATCGATGGTTTGAATTAATTCCTTCTGTACACGATCCATATCCTCCATGGCCAACCATATCGATTGCGGAACTCGAATGGGTGTAGTATTCATTCCTGAGACTCCATGTTCCAAGTCCATTAGATAATTCCTGATTGTCACAACTGAATTATTTATTTGAACTGCAAGATTTTCGATTTGCCGACGACGATCAGGCATTGTTGTACGGTATGATTGCGCTTTGTCTTCTTCCTTATAATTATTGTTCGTATTCGGAGAACTCTCCTGTGATTGAATTTTTTGATGCGATGATCTTCGTTTTGGAAAGGATGCTTGCTGCTGCCCTTCCGAGACATTACCCGACTGATTGTTGTATGGGATATTACTGTTGTGACTGCTATTATTATTGTTCCCGCCTCCTCCACCGCTCAACATATTGAAAATAGATTGACTTCCAGTCGCAAGGGCATTCTGTGCTAATTCTGACAAAGATACACTTCGTTTTGTCGTCCCTAGTTGGTATTCCATCGTCATGGATTCCTTCTTTATCGGTTGTGACTGTTGATCCTGTTGTTGGACTCGTCGCATCATACTTAATAGAGTTGCCGTAAGAGGTAGAATATTTTGAAGAGGAGGAATATTCATTAGTCGCTGAATGGAATCGGATTCGGATCCCTCCGGATGACTCAAGAGAGATTTCCTTTGTAGTAAAATCATACTAGCCGATGTTGCCTCCAACACCAGCATGAGTGGGAATTTACCCAATTCGAGGGGTGGAGTTACTCCTGGTCGTGTATATCTGGATTTAGACATGGACGTCAAATTTGGACATTTGGATGTGAGATCAAAGAATATATCCCAAAGAAGTAGAACATTTTTCCATCCGGAAACTTCTCGTGAGAACAATAGGCGCACCCATCGAGTACAGTAAAGCTCCGGTGGACAATGTAGATGCATCAAGTGCTGATACAAGGCCTTATCGTTTGCCGTATATTGTATCTTGGCCAAAATTGATTGTGCCATCAGTTCCATGGGAGATTCAGCTCCCTGATTCATCTTGATGTCATAGGCTGGAGCTAATTGACTCATGAGTGCCAGGAACATGCCATAGGTATCATGAGCAATATATTGGGGGTCCAATAATGGATTTTTGGATTCACCTCCCGACGACTGAGATTCTTGATCATATAGATCAATTTCAAGTACTAGCAAAAGGTAACTGGATAATTCATGCATCCCCTGTCGATATCCAATATGAGGGTTCTGATGTGCATAGATTTGTAGCAATTCTGTCAGCCTCGTGGATCTTTCTGTAGCGGATAACTCGAATGGTACATTTTCTCCATGATGAGCAAAATTCTTTCTGGAATGATGATAGGTGTAATGTTCCTGTGGAAGACGAATGAGATCCTTTTCAATGAGTCCTAAGGTGGAACTTGCCTTGATGAATATGTATAGTTAGTGGATGGTACAATAAACATTAGTTGCATGGTTTGTATGATATCACGTACTGAATATATATCTCCACCATCCTTATCATCTGGAATTACTCCTAATCTTCTACGTGCTCTTCGTTTTCGATATTGGATATCCAATTCATGCAAACGTCGTTCTTGTGCATCCCGTTCCTTAACCATGGCAGTTAAGGGATCAATGTCGTCAGGAGGCATTGTGATTTGAGTACTGTCAGTATTCACAATGCATTCATGTGTCGGACTTGTCTTTTCTTGATGAGTATTTGTAGGATTATCATCATCCGAATGCTTGTCTTGATCCATAACTTCTTGTAACATTTCCACTAATAAATTGTAATTGCTTCGTTGAATCTCTACCAAATCTCGATTATGCTCCCAAATATTCTGTATTAAGGTAGATTGCGTTAACACAGATGATGAGTATGGAGTTTGCGAATCGTCATTATGAATTTCATCCATTAATGGATAATTCCATACACCCAATTGCAAACGCCATCGTATCGATCGTGGTAGAGACTTGACTTCCGATACAGCTGTAGCCGAACTATCAGTAGTAGCTATTGTTGTTGTCGTTGCTGTTGTAGCATTGTTTTCAGGATTGTTGAATGATGATGGTTGTGGTGATGACGATGATGACAACATCTCATCCATTTTTTTTCTATTCTTTCTTTTTCGTTGATGGGGCTGTTGCCGTTGATTGTTAAAGATATAGTAATAGAGGAAAAAGAACGAGGAATCTGGAATTTATATGTCTCCCAAGTATCTAAATCATGACAAAACTGCCGATAGGTCAGCATGTCACATTCCCTCTGTGCCAACACACATTACCTTAATCAAGTTGTAGTTCTTTTCGTCTAGCAACTAACCTCTCTACCTAAAATTCTTACTCTTTTTACAGAGATAATCAATCACAACCAAACAGATATTTTCTATTCTTCTTATATGTGCAGATATCACTTGGTTTTTCACTATTTATTTTTTTAAATTTCAGATTGAGATACTTAGGAATAAGACATTTCAGTAAAGAAGAGCACTAAACCTCACTGGCAAGAAGAATGCATGGTGGACTAGCTTACCATGAAGCCTTAGGCATGAGATTGGAAGACTTGGAATCGACTTTGACTGATGTCCAGTTTCTTATTTTTCTTTTAAATAACCTTACAAGTAAAGAATGAGAATCAAATGACTTTGTTAGAAAAAAGGAAACAATACAAATCCACTTGAAATCAAGGAAATGTACAAAGTTCTTGACAAACACTTTGAGGGATTGAATATCAAGGCAGAATACACTTGAGGAAGTGAGAGTGAACATGACAAAGCCCTACTTTTCCCCCATTCAGGGTTAAAAAATAATAAAATTGTTGGAAGGTTGATTATAAAGTACCACTATGTAACCTCAGGAGAGATCTAGAGAGGTAGAGGAACACTGGTATACCAATTGGAATACAGCCTATTCAAATTTTTTTCAACTAGTGAGAACAAACGGACGAATCCCAGCAACTAGGGTGCAAGGCAAAAAAGTTGAGGGATCATCAATCTAATGTTATAATGATCAAAGAATCATCAACATATATGTCATGGCAGAGAAGTTAAGAATTGATAACGACGAAGAATGGGTGGGATACCCTTTCAATCACACGTCAAGAAAAGTGCTTGAACATTCAAACGATCACTCTGCCATCTGCATGTTTGCAGTATACCCTCCAAATCATCCCTGTGATACTCCCAAATGATAGATAATGCAAGAATAAAGCGTTATCAAGTCAAGGGAGATGAGGTCTAAAAGAAGGAAGAAGAATCCATAGGAATTGAACTTGACAGAGGCATTATGGAGGAAGATTTTAAGATCAATTCATGAGATTAAAGGATTATTAACTTCTGGAACTAGTTGTTACCTTATCTACTATAGGGATTGAATATATGGCTATGTCTAAAATAGCTAATAGGATAAGATATGTCTACCAAGAAATCTTGAAATCTTGAAATCTCTGCAATACCTCCGATTGTAGTCAATTTTGACAGCATTGTGTTATTTTTATCGCGGAGAATTCTCTTACGGCCTGTGGACTAGGCATATAGATGCAAGATGCTATAGGGTGAGATATAGAAATAACACAATGATAAATTATAATCTATTTTTGATTACTTTTCTTCTTTAGTCTTGTGTAGTCGTGGAACGTCTCTCAGAGAGGAGAACTCCTTGACCCTTCTCAAGAAATGTTCGTGAACTCTCTTGAACAAATAGATCTTGTTCTACAGCTTCTTCCCAACTGTTTAGACAAGTCTCTTCAACTTGTTCATAAGGACAAGTTGGTGGTCAATAAGGATAAGCTAGTTTAGCCTTTAGTCTCTTTGTTATTGGAGAGCTAACTCTGTAACTATATCTTTAAATAGATCATAAATATAGCCATCCTTAATTGGATACGGTGCAAGATTGTATAATGATACTTTCCATTTATAAACAATATTTATCTTCACTAAGTTGAACTAGTGAATCATTTATCATAGTTAAACTTGTAGTAGGTAAGTAACAGGATAGCTTACTTGTATCTACCCATAGCGAGATAAGTAAAAATAAGAATATTTTGATTCTACTATTATTTACTATGTACTAACGGTACAGGACACCTCCTTATACCAGTACACACACACATCTCCTAGCTTAATATTTTATCATTAAGCTGTTATTGTTTACAGCCTATTGTGTTAGGGATTCACTTCTTGATCCTTTAGTTAAGGTAGGTCACAAGATACCACCTTATTTAACAAGGGAGTTATAGAAATTCTTTGAGATGAATAAATATATGATAAGTTGCAGTTGACTCTGTATTTGACTATTATGATCATCGTCCATTCAAAGTTTCTAGTGATTGCTAGTTTCAACAACACTTACATAAACGAATGAGCAACTCAAGATGAGAACAGTAATACCTACAAGATAGAAGCCAATTACGTGTTATATTGAAATGTGACGAAGGGGTAAGAATAGTAAGATATTGTGACTATTTATATACTTTAGCTTTAATTGTAGCAAGTGAATTGGCAAAGTAATTTTCTTGATCAAAGTCACCTTGGGTTAGGTTCCTGGTTTTGATAGATATTTTTACTTACTGATGTTATTCATCTAGTTTTCCGTTAAATTTCTCTTTCATCGACATACTTTCAGTTGATGCAGGCAAGGAATCGCTCGGAAAAGAACATTGGTTTATAAATCTTTACCATGTTTGAGAACTAATGATATATATAGAAGAATGTCTTTGGCACTTCCTAAAGGTTGAAAGGAAGTCTTGGAACGGCAATTGAAGCGATAGGAAGATCGCCAAGAAAAGATTAGCTTTGTTTTAGAAATGTAATTTATTTGTCACATAATCTACATAAAATATGATTTTATAGCATAATGTTAATTTAGAAGTAATGTATCCTTTTCAATAAATGCGATCAGCAGCACAAACCAGAATAGAATGATACCTCATTTACTGAAGACTTCAATTGAGTTAATTGTACTAATACATCAGAGTCACCATCATTTTGTAATTGTGTGAAAAGTCATGACTGGCTGTCCCAATCTTCTTAGGTGCATTAAAGTTTACATACGGAGACATGACGTAACTACAGTGAAATTTAAATCAGATGTGCAACAAACAATCAACAAGCTAGATGCAACACCAGGAGTTACAAATTAGGCTTATTGTCCTCAGAATAAAAACAGAAGGTAAATGATGATGTTTCAGCTAGAACGAGATTTAAGGGTAGCCAATTAAATCAGAATGTTGATGCTAATACTAAATCCAATTTGCAAGGTACATGGAACTAGAGTCTTCAAGGTCTTTTAACTTCCTTGCATGATGTAATTCCCTTTAATAATCCTGGAAGGTCTACAGATGAGGATTTGCAATTAGGTGCAATGGAGTGCAGGATGCATCATGCTGGATTAAAGTATTCTAAACCTAAGATTAATTTCGATCGGTTACGCTTTCTACATGTACTATTTATGGCTGAGGAATAGGAGGCATGTCTTGATAAATCATCATTACATTATGAAAATTTAGCCACATACGTTGATGATATTCTTGTTTGGAGTAAGTATCTCATGGAGTCTTTAGAAGATCTATTTCAGAATATCATTTAGATGGAAATGTAGAGTTCCTCGGTGAATCATGGAAGAATCAAGGATTAGGATTAGCCCCTTCTCCAAGGACCGAAATCCAGAATGTTTTTCACCTATTTTGTAATAAATTTATCAAACTAGATGTAGATAGAACTTCATTTCTGCAATCAGTAAAAAAGAAGGTGAGGGCATCTACAATATTATCAGAGATTTCGTCAATATAGCCTGACCTTTCACGGCATTCAAGAAAGCCATGTTCTTCAAAAATAATGTGTTAAAACCACTAGAGAAACTTAAAAACTTGTATGAAATTATATAAATTGAACGAGAGGAATCCTAATGACGAACATTCAGCACCATTAATCACGAAAAGTATTAAAACGACTCACATTATTAAGCCAAAGAATTATGTTATAGTCGCTTTGTAAGATGGCTATCAATTTTATCTCATATTGAACGTTGTAAAGCTTAGTAAGTATACCAACTATTCGCTTCTCTGGTATTTTCCATTTAATTGGGAATCTTGCAAAGTCTAAGTTATTCTTGGGTTTTCTAGCACAGGGGCTATTGATAATTTGACAAACTCATTTTTTGCTCGACTTTATGCTTTTTTCATTAATGCGCTGTATTAGGTTCCAAATATTCGGCGTTGCCTAAAGTTTTCATCAGTATGTATCTGTTCTATACTAAGAGTAATACCGATAACACTTTATAATTAAAATAAAACACAACAAATTAAACTAGAAAAGCATGAATTCAAGATTCGGAGACGTCTATTGTTACTAGTACATGCAAATATAGATGATGGAGATATCAGCTATACTTAAACGACAACAACTGAAAAGAATTACGGCTGCTGTTTTTTGCGTACAAATTTTAGATGATACTAATCAAAGATCTCTAAAGTTCAGTTGATAATAAATCACATTTGTTTCATGAAATGTAACATGACTTGAATATTTCGTTCTAAATAAAGTAAGTTAAAAGATATTTTGACTGAGCAGAATAATCTGGATACAATAATTCATCGTAAATAATAGGCTGAACTAAAGGAATACTATAGTAACGAAAATTAGTCAGCCAAGAATTCACTCTTGTATGATAAAAAAAACAAGAGTAGTTTTTCATAATTTTCTAAAAATAAAACATAATTTTTCTACTTTCAATCTCCGCAGAGCAGTATCTAGTATGACGAATCTCTCATAATCATTCCCTTTGTAAAGGAATTTTGCATGTAGGAATTTCCCATTCAGTATTAGCATGGTTGCTGCATTTTCATGTAATCCTTTGCCTAACATCCAAAGAATTCTCAGAGTAAATATCCTCTGGTACGATGCAAAGATGGTTTTACACTTTGTTAAATTTGCTTTCTTCCTGTAGAGAGCAGTAGCATCATAGATTCAATATTTGCTTTTGCTTTATCAGTGGAAACACTATATTGGTGCTTGATAGCATTAACTCATCACTGACAAAACGATATTGGTGCTTTGAAGCATTATTTACACTTTGCTTAACCAATGAGTGTGATGACCAATGTGTATATATATCAAATGCAATTTTTCTCAATGGTTACAGTAACCATCAATAATCATTGGTATTTTCAAACATTTTAATGCACAAAGTTCCTCATCAATGAATTTTGTAGCAGGATGGGACTCCTGTTTGGCAAAAGAAGTTGCACTCTCTTTAGATATGTGGACACTTCCCTTATGTCCTGCAATTGCAGCCATGCTGGATGTGTTGCTAGCTGGGTTTCACTCTTTTTTCTTGGCACCATTGTCATCATTATTCTCCCCCCTCCTCATATCCGCGTTTCTTTTCCATGCTGAAGTCAGAATTTGAAAGATTTTGAGCTACAGATGATAAATTTGAATTTATTTTATTTCTTTGCGTTTGTTTGGAAATTCAAAGTTTTTTTATGTGGGTGGTCTCCAGTTACATATTTAGGTTACGTTAGGATAGTACAGATTTTTCTTTTGTATCAAGTTGAATCTTGTCGTTCCGTTGGTACTCTCCAGTTGAGGAAATGAAATAGGCTCCTTCAATATCGAGTTACATCTCTTATTCAACAAAAGTGTACGTACTTTAAACGGACATAAATAACGCCTTTTCGACTTTCGGACATCAACTCGAGCGCAAGCAGATCAGACATCGGACATTTCCAATTTCTGGTAACAATGTTAAGTACATAT
>CAAAJI010000565.1:20075-32358 GCA_900642245.1 Fragilaria radians | reverse complement strand
ATAATGAAGTTCCAGCTCCTGAGAAGCAACGTTGTTCTGTAATAATGAGAGCGTAGGGCTCTAGATCCAATGCTTGTGCCAAATCAGCAAGGCTGTGATTAAGGGAAATCTTTCGAAAGGTCTTGTAAATGACTCCAGCTTCGGCCACAGTCATATCGGGCTGAGCCCTGCCACTCAAGAGTGCGGACGAAATATTTCCCTCGGTGACAACGCCAATGACAGAATTTTCACCAATGACTGGCACCATATCAAATCCTTCTTCTTTTAGTAACGCAATAGCGTCTTTACACGTCACGTCCGATGTAATGGTAAGTGGAGTATTCATAGGTAAATCGCATACTCGCTTAACAGCCCACCAAGTTTTGAAACGCTTAGGTTGAATGACGTCATTATCAACAAAGGAATGATTTAGCATCCAATCATCTGACAGTGCCTTGGTCATATAATTCCGAACTGAATCTGGTAGAATAACGACGCATGTCTGACCTTCTTGAAGGGAAGCTGCTGCCTTGAGTGCGCAACTTACGGCGGCTCCACAACTTCCACCACACAACAAACCTTCGTCACGGATTAATCGTCGCATCATAACCAGAGAATCCAAGTCATTACACTTGATCCAACGATCCACCAAAGTTCGGTCTAAAACATCAGGAACAAAATCATATCCGATTCCCTCAACTTCGTATGGCTTTAATCGATCCGTGTCATTCAGTGAATCTGGTAGAGCCAAGATGCTACCCTGAGGATCCACACCCACCACAATAATATTTGGATTCCGTGCCTTCAATGCCTTGGCCAATCCTGTGATAGTACCTCCCGTTCCTACGCCAGCGACAATCATGTCGATTTGTCCATTGCACTGTTCCCAAATTTCTTCTGCTGTTCCTTCGCTATGTGCCAATGGATTGCTGGGGTTCGTGTATTGATTAAGAATGAAGGAATTGGGTATTTCCTGTTGTAATCGTTTTGCCACAGAAATGTGTGAATCGGGTGCATCATAAGCGGCTTCAGTTGGGGTTCGGACGATTTCTGCACCAAGAGCCTTCAAGACATCCACTTTTTCCTTGGACATTTTTTCTGGCATGGTAATAATACATCGATATCCTCGACAGGCAGCTGCCAAGGCTAGCCCGATACCGGTATTACCCGACGTGGGTTCAATTAATGTTGCGCCGGGTTTAATCAGGCCTGACCGTTCGGCATCCAATACCATACGCTTCCCAATTCGATCCTTCACTGACCCGCCCGCATTCAGAAATTCGCATTTGGCTAGCACAGTACACTTCAAATGAGAAGCGACCTTATTCAATCGAACAAGAGGCGTATCGCCAATCGCATCCAAAATGGATTCACAAATTCCATCCGATTTATGAGGACGACGTAATGTCGTCGTCGCAGTCGTCATTGTTGAATTCATTGTAACTTTAGACGACGATGAAGTATTCGATGTTGATGATGAAACTTTTGGAGACGGAACCATTCTCTTCACTTCGTTGTTGTTATTGTAACACAATATAAAGATTGATCAGGTCAAACGAGAATCTTCTCAAGACAAGTGGATGTCAAGTCTGTGTAGATAGATGACGTAAATACCTGGGACTACTTCGACTGAATCATGGTAGAGGGCTACGTACGTCATATTGAATCTAAACATTCCACGTAAACATCACTTGCAATCCCATTTCCAAGATCGAGAACAAATTCATGAAACGTGATTATTCCCACTTCGAACAATCCAAAATTCGTGTTCTCAAGAATTCCACCTGCCTTAGGTCACAAGCAGTCAATCTAAGGATACGATACCTACTCCATCCATTTTGACTAGGAAATTTGTACGTTTGGATCATCTTGAAAGTATTGAGACGGATGTGACGTACCGTTTTGATGCAGTAGTACATTGGTAATTTTGCAAGTTGACGCCGCGTTGTAAAATCGAAGTATCAGTTTGGACTATTCGTGTTGCTTTGACAATCATTTCCTTGTTGAGCTTTTTGACCAAGAAATTCGAAACTTGTCCATCCCTTAGTCCATGACAAATGAAATAAGTCCCAGCAACTCTTACCCTGGAAGAAGTACCCAAATACTATTCATGTATTTGAGACATGATAACGTATTTCATTGTTTTCTCGGTGATTATGGGGTAATTTGAGAAAAGGTAGGAATTCTGTGCATCTGCAGGACAAACTTATCACAATTTTCAGGAATACGAGTTATCTATATTTAGGAAAGTAGGGCCACATAATTGATCAGGAGAAACCTTTAGGGGAAAAATGGATGATCCATAAGCTAGCAAAGTAAGTTTTCCTTGAAATAGTATAGATGGAAAATGCTGCCTTAAGAAGCAACGGTTTCTTTTGCTTGCTTGATTGTAACTTGTGACCTTTTCTTCCAAAAAACAATTTTAATTGTTTGAGTATAAGTTTGTGCCTTCCATGTTTTCCCAAGTCATTCTTACACAGAGCAGTTCAATAGAGAGGCAAAGACTTTGCCAGTCCCATGCACTCAAGATTACTTTGATTAATGCTGAAAATTAGGAAATACCATTAACTATTTACGGCGAAATTTGACCCTTTTATTTTCAGTCTCCATGAAAAGATCTAAACTTCTTTCATACTACCAATAACAAATAATTCTTAGAAATCATTGTTTATATTTGCATAATATCTGAACTTTACATGATTTATGTACCACTGTTAATCATTTTCTTCAGTCAAAATCATTTCTGAAGCTTTTCGTTTACTTCTACTTAAAGATCAGCTCTCTAACTTGGAAATACCTTAACCTTTTAGTCCTTGAGCTACTAAATTACTTCATGTCTTGACCTCTAACAAAATTAATCACCTGATGAGTTGAGTTACAAAAGGAATGCCATGTTTTGAACACTTACATAGACTAGTCCCGAGCTTATAATTTTGATTCAAACCATTCTGCGTTGTTACCTTATTTTTTATTAAATTGTTTTACCAGGGTAAGAAGGGGGTGTATGGGTGCTTACTTCACCAACTCTTTTATTTGTTTCAGCCTTTGTATCTGTTATTCGTAACTTATCCAGTTCCGTCTGATAATTGCCACTTGTCTACCTTTTGGAGAGTATGTTTTGATTCGTGTTTTGTGATTTTCACAGGAATTCATTTCATTCCCTATAGTAGGTAGTAGTAGTAGGCTGTCCAAAAATAACATATTTATTGAAAGGTGTACTTTAACGTGTCGTCAAGATGGATGATGCTTCAAGAAAAGAAACGTCTAAGGACCTAATACAACCACTTCTTTGCTACCCTCCTCTTCTCGATAATGATTGTCGTATCGTTTCTGTGGAGATGGACGAAGAAGACGTAGTAGCTACTCATGACACCAATGTGGATACTCTGGGAAGAAATCAGTTTGAGGGAGACGAGAATCCTTATAGAATTTCTCGTCATCATCATTCTCATCATCTACAACAGCAAGAACAACAGCAAGAACAACAGCAAGATAACTCGAAAGCATCTTTTTGTCGCGATCCGATTTGGGCAGTTTTGTTTGTTTTACAGGTTGTTGTTCTCATGAGCCTTGGATTTACATTGGGTTTACAGAGTATGGCGACCAATGATGCATCCTCATCATCGTCTTGGATTCCTCATAATTCCAAAGTCATTTCAGATTTTTCCATTCTTCTAGCTGCAATCTTTGTTTTGGCTTCACTACTTTCAAGCGTTGCCTTAATGATCATGGCACGATGGGCTGATAAGTTAATTCAAGGATCCATCATTTTCAATGTTATGGTGACACTTTTACTATCCATACTGTGTGCAGTACAGCATCAGATGACTGGTTCTTTGATATTCTTGTTTGTAGCTCTCATGGGTGTATGCTATGCAAGGTCTGTTTGGTCAATGATCCCCTGGGCAGCTTCCAATCTAAGTACAGCTGTGGCTGCCATCTCTCAAAATCTTGGAATCTACCTTGTCGGTCTTGGATCTTCCCTCTTGACAGTTCTCTATTCTATCATTTGGTTGATGGCTGTTATGGGAACCGAGTGGCGCACCACATCATGCTCTGCGGATGGCGCATGCGATCATCATGGCTCTGGGTTTATCTTTGCACTCTTTTCCATGTCACTCTTTTGGACTGTTCAAGTGTTAAAGGTGCGTTGAAAATACTACTGCTCATTCGTACTATATAGTGCATGAATAGCATATTGCTGTAACTCTTATCACGACTAGCATGAGGAGGCTTCTAATGATTTTACACTCACAATCCATTTTCTCTTTCAACTTGATTACAGAATGTCCTTCATGTTACTGTTGCAGGTGTCGTGGGAACATGGTGGTTTGCTCCACAGGAGGCAAACTCCTTTTTTTCTCGGTCTGTGGGAGATTCCCTTACTCGAGCATGCACATCTTCGTTTGGAAGCATTTGTCTCGGAAGTTTCCTGGTTGCTGTGATTCAAGTTCTTCATCAAGTAGTTTACCAAGCTCGTCGCAGTCAGCGGCGTAGTCTATCTATTTTTCTCTGCCTCTTGGATTGTATCTTAAATATGTTGCAATCCATGCTGGAATACTTCAACAAATGGGGATATGTGTACATTGGATTGTACGGATACTCCTTCTGGGAGGCTGGTCCCAAGGTATTACAACTCTTTTCCAATCGAGGTTGGTCTACAATTATCAATGATCAGTTAGTCTACCGTGTCTTAAATTGGATGTCTTTAGTGATGGGCCTTCTGAATGGTGTACTTGCTGCCTTGATTGTCGTACTATTCCCGTCCTTACTCAGATTTGCTGATGACGATAGTCAAGCCAATTTATGGATCGCGTTTTTGGTCGGCACCTTCATGGGTACCATGTTATCCAATCTTCTCTTGAATATAATTGCCAGTGCTGTCGATACAGTGCTTGTATGCTTTGCCGAGGCGCCCATGGAATTTCGTCAAAACTACCCCGAACATTTTCAACGAATGGAACAAGCATGGCTGGACGCATTCCCCAATGAATACCATATTGTCCCTATGGAATCTGTACTTTGATGCATTCCACATGACCCCTCGCTCAAAGTTAGTGGATGTTAGGATTACATATCAATTACATTTTTAGTTAGTTTAGATTTTCCATTGACTACTTCCTATGTTTCGAGTACAGTATCAAAAAACAAGGCATTTAAATCTGTTTTACTTTAAAACAGTACCTAATAAGATTAGCCATGATGATCAAAAGACATCTTCCTATACTCCCGGAATACAGAGAAAGTCACAATGAAATTGAAATCAGACACCTCATGTCTTTTTGATTGGGTAGGAAATTTCGGATTGGTTTATCTGGCTACCGGTTTTTTACGGGCGGCTATATTCGAAAGGGGCTTACTAGTCACACGAAATTGCTAACCTTTGATAAATGTGTAGTGTTTGCACAGGAAGTCTGGTATTGCGCCTACGTCTGCCAAATTATTCTATAAAATGTGCTTGGAATTTTTTGTTCACTGCCTCATGATGTGACAGAGATGTTCAAATATAGATCCCAGGGTCTCTAGTATGGCAACGATTTAATAATTGACGTTGTTCTATAGGGAGGTTTTGACATAGTAAAAAAAATGCAACTGAAAAGCTATCAATGAAAAGCATCTTTAGCAAAGAGAGCCAAAAGGATTGTTCAAAAATATGGCTCATTCCCCAAGCCTTGCGGATATTTGACATTACTTAACTTCTTCTCCTATCAGGAATAATCATTTAAACTAAAGTGAATAAATTATCACAATATCTTACGACTCCCCTAATATCTGAAGGTACATGTGATCACTATAGAACTTAGCCTCCTTCTTCCTTTAACGTGTAACATGTTTTAAATTTTTCATTAAAAGTGTATTTAATTTTTATTATTATATTCTCCTAATTCTCGTAATCACCTTTTGATTAGAGAGAAAACTCCTGAATAATTGCATGGTTGTTCAGGTTCAATGGATAATGAATTAAACACAAATATGTCTGTGACTTAAATCATTCTGTGTTGTTACACTATTTTGCTTTGTATCTTATTTTACTTGGTAAGAAACATGTTTGGAGATTTATGGCCTTCGCATCCATTCATCCATCTATCCATCTATCCATCTATCAGTAGTGCAGTATGTTTTGATTCGTGTTTTGAGAATTACACAGGACAGAGTTTGTTTCATGTTTGAGATTGGTAAATTAGGCCCTCCAAAAAATTACAAATTGAAATATTACGATGGATAAACCTTCGAGAACAAAAAGGCTGAAAAACCTCATGAAACGTATCATTTCTTTTAAAATGGATAAAGCTTCGAGAGCAAAAAGGCTTAAAAACCTCATGAAACGTCTTCCTTCCTACCCTCCTCCTCATTCTCCTCCTCTCGAAAATGATTGTCGTATCGTTTCTGTTAAAATGGATAGGGAAGACGTTGTAGCTAGTCAAGATACCAATGTGGGCATTCTTGGAAGAAATCAGCTTGAGGGAGAAGATAATCCGAGTGTTTCTCATTATCTTCATTATCATCATCTACAACAGCAAGAAAAATATCAAGATAATTCAAAATCAGCTATATGTAACATTACGGATTGGGCAATTGTATTTGGTTTTCCAATTCTCGTTCGCATGAGCCTTGGATATGCATTGGGTTTTCAAAGTATGATGACCAACGATGCATCCTCATCATCGTCTTGGATTCCTGATCTTACCATTCTTCTGGTTGCTATCTTCGAATTGGCTTCCCATCTTTCATGCGTTGGCTTAATGACCATGACACGGAGGACTGATAAATTGATGGAAAAGATACTTTTAATTTCCACGTTTTTGGCAGTACAAGATCAGATGGCAGGTTTTAACACGTGTCTCGGATTTACATGGGGGTTTCAGAGTATGGCATCAAACAATACATCCTTTCCATTGTTGTGGATTTCTCATATTTCCAAATTCGTTTTGGATTTTACCATTCTTCTAATTGCAAGCTTCATTTCCGCTGCACTCCTTACAGACCTGGCCTTAAGGGTTATGGCAGAATGTCAGTTGGCCGACAGTGCCTTCCATTGGATGCCTTTAGTTGTGGGCCTTCTCAACGGTGTGTTTGCTGCTGTGATTGTTTTACTGTTTCAATCCTTTCTTAATTATGGCGATGATGGTAGTTGTCAAGTCAATTTATGGCTTGCATTTCTGGTTGGCACCATTATGGGTACTATGTTGTGCAATTTTATCTTTAATTGTATCGGTTCTTTGTCAAGATAGTGTTCGGAATACTCTTCATGTCGATTGTCGCCGCGTTCGATCAAAACAAGACCCGTGCCCGAAAAATAGATATTGGAGGCTTTAGCCTCCATATGAATTAATCACTTTAATAGTAGCTCATAATTTTACCATTCTTGCAATCATAATTTCGTTAACAATTCTAGCGTATTGCATAGTGGATTCACTTGCTTTATACAATACATTAAAAAACATAAAATAAATTGATTTTATCAAACTATGCTGTATAAAGTAATTCTGCTTAAACCAGAGGATTTTCAGGTTCAAGTGACCTATAATCTGTGTTGGCAACTGCCAATTCTGCTTTATCCCAAGCCTGACACACATTAAACCAAAACCAAAATGGTTAAGGTAAAGCTCAATTAAATTCCTACAGTAATGTTGTTAGCCATGTATGAAAAGTCCTATGTCCTGTTGGCGGGACATACAGTGAAAGGCTATTGAAAATTTAGGGCTATGCTTGACAAAGATATAAAACAAGCACCTAAAATAATCTTAATGAGTAGGTACCCGCCATCAAATATTTACTTAGCGGAACCATCCTAAGTAACTGGCAAAATGTCTTAGAATAGCTGACAGAAGGCCACTTATGGAGCAATGCACTGTTCAAAGAGGCCTTGTGCGCTTTTCTTATTACTTACCGTAGTTCAGATACTCATCATAGGCAATTTATGTAACAACATTTAGGTCTTCCAAGTGGTCAAATAACTACAACCCTCTTAAGTGAGATCCAACAGCTTAATAGGTACCTATAATTTTTACCAGGTACAGGCAATAAGTTTGGTTCCAACTACATTAGAGAAACAATAAATAATAGCCCTCCGAATTACCTGTATACTATAATTGCAATATCCAATTGTAACTCGGATGACAAAATAAATCCAATGCAGAAGTTTTGTGCTTATTTTAACCGTCTACTTGACATAAGTGTACTGGCAAGGGGTGACAAAAATATAGTAAAGCCCATGCAAAAAAAGGTTACTTACCCAGGTGAGAAAAACTCATTTAAAAATATTCTAAAGAGGAATTGTTGTCAAATGTCATAACCAAGTATGTCCAATACCAGTTTTGTAATATGATGGGTAACAAAGAAGATGACTGCTATTTCAAGTTGAAGGCAAAAAAGGAAGCTAAACAGAGATCTAAGTAAAAGGCCCAACAAGATTCCAATACTAAAGACTCACAAGAGAATTAAATGGCTGAACCAGTACTGGTATCACCAAAACTATAATAAAAGCAAATTATTTTCCTAAAAAAAAGTACTCAGAAGAACATTGCAAACCGAATGAAAAGGTTTGAAATAGTAAATCAGGGAGTTTTGTCACAAAATTTGACATGAACTCACCAAAGGCAAGCTCAAGTTTAATTGATTTAGATGAATTAAATCACAATAACAAGAAATGCATATTTTTGCTATCCCATCTTTGAATTTGAAAATCTTAGATAATAACTGTAAAAAGTAAATCTCGACTCATTTCTTAATTTACTTAGTCATTTAGACATGAAACAAAAATTGGACTTGAAGTCATTGTTACTCAAATACAAACCCCTTATTTGATTGTTCTTTAGCTAGCTGGAAAAAAAACCAAGTACCTTTGTGAAGGGAGAAATCGCTTTTGAAATACCTCCATTTCCAGTCCCGAAAATACACAAACAAATTCTTAAGAAAGAAGTTAAAAGACTTTATGATTTGAGAGTTTTAAATCTCAAGTTGCATTGAAGTATCAATCTCAACCTTTCATTATACCTGAGAAAATGGTACTGTTAGAGTAATATCAGATTTTAGAGTTTGAAACTCAAAACTTCAACAAGTTGCTTTTCCAATCCCAAGAACTCAGGATATTTTAAATTAATTTACTTATGCCACTTCAATTGATCTAAATATAGGGTATTCAATGTCATCACTTACGCCCAAAGCACTAAAATTGTGAACAATCGTATTCCCTTGCGAAAAACAGAAGATTACCCATGGATATTTATTTTAATCGTAACAAAAAATAATTGTGAGGATCATCTAACTAAATATAATACCGTCTTACAATGACTGCATGTAGCAAACTTAAAAGTTAATATTGAAAAATGTATGTTTACAACAATTCTCGAATACTTAAGACATCATATTACAACGTCCTGTATTCGCTCACTTACTTTCAAGGTGGGAGAAATAGAGCGACATCAAAAAAAACATGAAGCAACCGCGCTCACTCTGAGAGCAAATTATCTTCATCATGATATATAGAAGCAAAGATCACGTGTATTCAGTCCCCTAACTTAATTGACAAAAGTCCATAAGGGAAGTAAATTATTAAAATGGTAAGAGGCTCAAAAGAAAGCTGCTAATGATACTAAACAATTAATTAGCAAAAATACTATATTTATTATTCCAGACTTCAACAAAGTCTTTGAAATACATATAGATGCATCTGATGATCAATTGGGTTCAGTCATCAATCAAATAAGTAAGCATATTGTTTTCTATAGTAAGTAATTAATCGCAACTCAGAATATTTATTCTGTAGGCGTAATGATATGCTCTTGATTGTCAAGACTCTAAATACATTTTGTCCTATGATATTAGGACATAAACTAAAATATATACTGACCATAAGACACTGTCAGCCTAATTAATAGGTTGACAGTGTCTAAATCTCCACAAATACACAGGTGGTGATGGACAATTGAGGAATTTGGTCCAGAATTTCAGTTTTTTAATGAACCGCAGAATGTTGTAGCTGATGCTCTAAGTAAATTAAAAACATCAATGTCTCACTCGACACACAATTCCAATGCTCTTCCAGATTATTCAAAACCTCCTAGGATAAGAGTCAAACAAAAGACTGCTCTATGCGAGAATGGAGATTAAAACCAAATGTTGTAATATAATCGTGAAAGATTGAAGTCTTGACTAACTAATTTTCATTATGATACTATTTGTTTTGATCAGTCTATCATTTATTGTTGCCAACATGTCAAATATCTTTTGACTGCTCTCTATTTAGAGCTAACCAATTTAATTATAAAAAGGTTCTTGAAACACACGTAATTTATTATCACCTAAATTTTAGAGATAATATGATCAAAAATATGTAAACGGAAAGAATAACAAATAATATTTTTGTCCTTTGCTGTTGTTAGATGTGCTAATATATCTGGTCTCGTTGTCTCCAAATGTAATTACAGAATATCATCTCTTGTATTAATCTCTTTTATAGATGATCTGTTCTTAATACCTACAGGTTAAGATCCAGTAGTTGATTTCCTTTTTGGAGGATGCTGCAGGAAAGACTATTGATGATGAGGAGAAAGTAGGACAGCAGCCATCCTGTCTTCTCAAATATTATGTCAAATTTGCCTTAATTGCTAAAGCCAACGAGAATGCTTTCAAATATTGTAAAGCAACTCATGGATTCATTCGAAAGTCTGATGAGGTTTGTTCTAATTACCGCATAAATCCTTTCAACGCCTGTTCAAGCTTTGGAAATCATTTTGGTTGCACCCCTGACAGAGTAAACCGTTATAATCCAAGTCATCTTAATCCAGGAACTGCTGGATATAACAGATACCCGCCATGTGCCCAGTATGATGACTTGAGTCCTGAACAACAAGCCCAATTGCGTAAATCACGTCAAAAAATGTAAATTCCACTTCAGTTACTGCTGTATCAACCCCGCCTGTAACTTCTGTCTCAGCTCCAACTTCTTCCTTTCCTGAAAGTGTTTCTGCTGATACTATGACAACTGCTTGCCTCTCGTGCACGTCCCTCTGCCAATGAGGAAGTCATTATCAATGAGAATGGTTCGTAATACTCTATTCGATAAGTGACACTAGCCAAATCATCCATGTAACGTTGCATGATGTCCGTGCAACCAATAACTTGGATCTCATTGATGGTGGTGCAAACAATGGAATGGCTGGTGCCGATATGCGTGGAATGGTTCACAATCCTGATGAATTTGTTATGTCATTGGTTCAACTAATGGTGTTGACCTTGTCAACACATCTGTTGGAACTTACTGTGCTAAAATCCAAGCTATTGATGGACAGAATATGATTAATATTTTTTACAATTATGCTGGATGTGGAAAAGGAAAAAGTTGTATACCTATATTTCAACCCACTGCCTGGGGAGTTGATGTGCTTGATACTGCATGGAAACATGGAGGTGAACAGAAAATGTTACCATCTGGTTTATCCCACTGATTCTGAACTTGATTCTATTCAAATGTTGATGTTGCATGACCTGGATCATGGGATCAAAATTCTGATGATGATGATCACAATGATGAAGCCTGGTTTAATGAAATGGATGATATTTACATTTTCCAAGTCAACACTTCTCTGCAAAATCATATGCCTCTTGAGCAACTCAAGATCCATCATTAGTGCTTTTGGTTATTCATCCAGTGTCAGTGCTATCTTTTGTTTCTTATGGTGTCAAAACGTCGTATTTTCGGGGGAATGTTGTTTTCCTGACTCACGTGACCAGTCTTGCCATTTTGTTGGAATCTCTGAAAAGCTTTGGAGATGCTACTACTTTTTTAGTCATGACTCATGACAGTCATGAAGTTCAAACTAGGTCTGATGTTCGAAATTTCTTTGATAGCATTAATCCAAACCTCCGTACTGCTTCCCAAAACTGCTCCTCCTGCTATACTCTCCTTGGTTCTTTACCCTCACCTGTTGATGGAAAGGATGAAAACTTAATTTTGGCATCTATCAATGCTCAATTGGTGACGCCAATTCTTTAGCAACTGTTTTTGACCCTGGTAGCACTCCTTCGTGAACGTGATGTTGATGAACCTGTTAATTGTGCTACAGTTGTTGAAATGTATCTTTGTTAATATTGTTGAGGATTAATCTGAATGACAATATCCCGTTAAGTTTGGAGATGGTTCTAGAACTGATGTCATGACATACAATGACTTCATTCACCACCTCAATCAACAATACTCATCTGCTAATCAGAAATTACCTAAGGGGTGGGGGGGGGGGGGGGTCGTCTGGATTCTTTACTTCTATTGAGCAATATAATGTGTGGACAACTATGTTTACGG
>CAAAJI010000565.1:9780-20055 GCA_900642245.1 Fragilaria radians | reverse complement strand
TACGTACTATACGACTAACTACAATTAGCTACTACTACTACCACCTACAACTACTAACTAACTACTACTATCTCGTCTATACGTAAGTACGTAGTGGGGGGGGGGGGGGGGGTGCCTTGGATCTTTACTTCTATTGAGCAATATAAATGTGTGGACCAACAATGGTTTGTCCTTGGGGAGATGGATCTGCAACATGGGAACCACTTTCCATAATTGCTAAAGATAACCTGTGACTTGTGCCTACTATGCAAGGGATTACAATCTAATTGATACTCCTGGTTGGAAGCTCTTCAGATGCCTTGTCCTCCATCAAAAAGTAGCTGACTTCATGACAAAGAAAGTAAGACTTAACTGCAAATGAAAGTTTGGTGTTCAAATTTCTTCAAACTATGTCGCTGCAAAGAAACTTGACAATGAAAATGGAAATTCCCTATGCATGGTTACTACTTGCTTGAAATGGCCCAACTTAATGAATATAAATGTTTTGAAGATCTTGGCCCTAATGGGAAATGCCTCCTGACTCAAAGAAGATTAAGCTACACCTAATATATGATTGCAAACATGATTTGCTTTTTTAGCGTGTTGATGCGTTGCTGGCAATCGTATGACTAAACCTCCAATCGAATCACCAAGTTGTCTGTTGCTTCCTTACGATCCCTTAGAATGGTTATCTTCACTAGTGAAATAAATGGTTATGAAATGTGTGCTGGTGACATTGAAAATGCATGCTTGGAAAGTACCAGTGATGAAAAAGTTGCTTTTGTAGCAGGGCCTGAATTTGGAGTGAGGGCTGGGCATGTGATGATGATCAAGAAAGCTCTCTATGGCTCACAGAGTTATGTGATCCCTTCCTACCAACTTAAGAAACATCACAATATCGTATCATGGCACACTGTTTGCCAAGTTGTTGCTTGTGATCTTGTTCGTATTGTTCATGCTGAATCAAAGAACAAACCTGCTGACATGTTGACAAAACACCGCAGTTCATGTGAATGATATGAACTGTGCAACCCTATTATTTTCCGGGCTTGGCGTAATTCTGATTCTGATTCGGATACTGATTCTCTTCCAGTCACTCATCCTTAGGGGAGTGATAACACACGTTTTCTGTCAAGACTTGTGACCGAAATGGAATGTGATTGTTTGGCCTAAGTAATAGCTTCCTACTTAGTACGATTAATCACTGTACTTACTTTTTATGTGAATCTTCTTTTGCTGCGGACCTCTGAGCCGGAACCGATCATGCATTGACAAATAGTATGAAGCCCATAGATGACAAATATATAGAAGGTTTTGCTTAAATTTTGATGGCAAAGTTCTAGTGTTTGCTAAAAAAAAGGTTACTACTTTTCCTTTTTCTGCTACTCATGACTATGTATCACTTATATGCCCATTTTCTAGTAGGATACAGGCCAAAATAAGGCCGATATTTCTTACGGAAACACGAAATCTTGCATATTTTCTTGCCATGTGGAATTATTTTGATAAACGAAATTACTACAAATATGAAATCCTGTAGTAGGAATACGTGAATATACTATGTTTCAACGTTTGTACTGTCAACTTTCTTATAGCATTAGACCCAAAGTCTTTCTATAAAACTATTTGATCGCAACGACCACTCATTTTTTCGTCGATAGAATATTGCTATACCAGTTATTGTTTACCATTAAAATTATTGCTTCTCTTATCTAAACTTTCATCTCCTCTATTAATTTTCATGTCAAGAAAATGTTGTGCACCTCAGCCTTTCACAAGATGGAATATCTTATCCCTTGAGCTACATTTCTTTGAATTTTGTTTTGTAAACTAGTAGTTGGAGCTTGCTTTGCTACACAAAGTTAATTATTTTACAAAAGATCTTCATCAACAATTCAGAATAGTGGATCTTTGAATTTTTCTTCTATGCATTTACAACAATGATTATGTCATGGACATTTATGGTTGCTATTTGTAAGCGTAGAATTTGCAGGTGATGATGCATCATAAAATAACCTAATGATATCTGCAATCTATTCAACATCATAGAACTGTCTCTGCGATTATGTACACTATGCCATTGATTTAGCATTGACATCAGGAAAGTGTACAGGTAGATATTTCACTATTTGTCCTTTTATAAGCATGGCTTAGAGTCATATTTTTGCTTTTTCTAGTGTTGTCTTTGAGGTCATTACTACTGATGCTATTGAAATGTCATTGATTGTTGCTGTTGTTTTAGAGTAAGAGCTGTATTGAAAAAATCAAATGATGTTGTTTTTGGTGGAGACTCAATATCACTATTCTGTTAACTTTAAGCGTGAGTAATCTTTACTTGTATTAAAGTTTAAGAAACGGAGAGAAAGAAAGGATTGACATGAAAACAGTCATCCCAAACATGCAACAACCATATTGATCCACTTAATCCATGTCATTATAATGAGTTAGAATTAGGTCAAGATTAAGAAGCATGAAAGATATTCTCCCTGAATTTAAAGGAACATGGTTATTTATGTTTTCACCTTATGAAGAAATTTCAATTTATGCATTAGACTAAGAATTGCATTTGCATGACGAATGCTTTAAATATTCTAAAGTTTACAACTGAAAGTCTTGGAAACATTCTAGTCAATATCGTTGGGTGAATATTGAATGGAATCCTATTTTTGAACCAATTTGATCATTGAACGGAATGAGTAAAAGATAAATAGTATTGCTGTTACAAAGTTGAATTCAACACAGAGGGGTTAAAGTTAACGCAGTAATTGAATCCGATGTATTTTTTTCTGTATCCAATTTTTTCCATCTTAGAATAGCGACTAAACTCGAAACGGACTTTTGATTCATGTGTACTCCTTCTACAGAAAGTTTTGGTAAGCTGCCAAATATTTCCATAAAGTTAACTCTGGACGGGAATTGTCTGCTTGTTAACAATGGATGTTGCTTCTAAAAAAGAACGGTCCAATGACGCAATAGAACCTCTAATATTCTCTCACCCTTCTCTTGACGATGACAGCCGTAACATTCCTATTCAGGTGGATGAAAAAAATGTGGTAGTTGATCTCGAACAAAATGTGGTAGTTGATCTAGAACAAGATGGGAAAGTTGATCTCGAACAAAATGTCAAAGGACACACTGCAATTCCTGTCAGAGGAATGCAGATTTCTCATGTGTCAGATCATGAACAAGATGAGAATCTTTATGGAATTTCTCGTTATCATCGTTATCATCAGCTGCAGCAGCAAGAACAACAGCAAGATAGCTCAAGATCATCTACTTGTCGCGATCCGATTTGGGCAGTTTTGTTTATTTTACAGATTGTCGTTCTCATGTGCCTCGGATTTACATGGGGCTTTCAGAGTATGACATCAAACGATACATCCTCTCCATCGACATGGATTTCTGATACTTCCGAATTCGTTTCGGATTTTACCATTCTTCTTGCTGTAATCTTCGTTTTTGCTGCACTCCTATCAAGCCTTGCCTCAATGATCCTGTCACGATGGCCCAAGGAACTCATCAAAGGATTCATCATTCTCAAAATCGTGATTTTACTTTTATTTTCTATTTTTTGTGTAACACAAGAAAAGCAGGGTGGCTTTTTGTTTTTCTTGATTGTTGCTGTCTTATGGGTATTCTATGCAAGGGCTGTTTGGTCAATGATCCCTTGGGTGGCTTCCAATCTAACTACAGGTGTTGCCGCTATCTCTCATAATTTAGGAATATACCTAGTCGGTCTTGGAGTTTCTCTCATGACAGTTCCCTTCACTATGATTTGGTTTATGTCTGTCACAGGAACCGAGTGGCACACCACATCATGCTCTACGGATGGGACATGTGAAAATTCTGGTTTTGGTTTTATTCTAGCTCTCTTTGCCTTGTCTCTCTTTTGGACTGTTCAGGTATTAAAGGTCGGTTAAAAAGACTTACACCAATAATTCTGTGTGCGAATGAGGTGTTCTCACAATTTTTTTCTACTTGAATACAGAATGTACTTCATGTTACTGTTGCCGGTGTCGTGGGAACGTGGTGGTTCACTCCACAGGAGGCAAACTCATTTCTCTCACGTTCTATTCGAGATTCACTCTCACGAGCATGTACATCTTCCTTTGGAAGCATTTGTTTTGGAAGTTTCCTAGTTGCTGTCTTTCAAGTTCTTCATCACATAGTTTACCAGATTCGCCACAGTCGTCAACAGGGGGTTTCTCTTGTATTTTGCCTCTTGGACTACATCTTATATTTATTGCAATCCATGATGACATACTTCAACAAATGGGGATATGTGTATATTGGATTGTACGGATACTCCTTCTGGGAGGCTGGTCCCAAGGTATTACAACTCTTTTCCAACCGAGGTTGGTCAACACTTATCAATGATTGATTGATCTACCGTGTCTTAACTGGGATGTCTCTTATCATAGGCATTCTCAACGGTATAGTTGCCGAAGTAATCGTCGCAATATTCGCATCTTCACTCAAAGTTGAAGTTGAGGTAGAGGATGATGTCGTTGAAGCCAGTAAAGGGATTGCATTTTTGGTCGGCAGCTTTATAGGTTTTATGATATCCCATCTTCTTTTAAGTGTAATCTCTAGTGCTGTTGATACAGTACTAGTTTGTTTTGCCGAAGCACCTATGGAATTTCGGCAAAACCACCCCTTACTCTTTGAACAAATGGATCAAGCATGGCGTGAGAAATTCCCTAATGAATACCATGTTGTCACTTTGGATGCAGTAGCTGTATCCATTCTTCACGAACCCTCAGGGACCTTGACTTAAAGTTAAGCTTGCGTATAAATGTTTTCTCAGCTCTATTGTTTGCTCTACTTTTATCTTCATATTCCAAACACAATTACAAAGAGAGATTTGATGTTCTTTACTGATTATGCTTTGCTCTCTTGAATATTTTTCTTTTGAAATCTATATTTCAAGCAATCGCTAAGGCTTCAAACATATTCTATGGTCAAGGCATGTAGTAGCAATACCCTGGAAAAACTATTAGAAAACAATATCCACACTACAATAAGTGAGGAAGTTGTACAACTGCCAGTCTCAAGCTATGTTGAATACCAATATCCTGATAAAGGGTAAGCAAAAAATATTAAGTAAGAGCAACTTTCCTGGGCTTTTTCAAGAAAGTTGGCAAAATCTCTTGTCAAAATATTTATGGTGATGTAGAAAACAAAAATTGTATAGGTGAGGAATAAAACTATGATCATTTAAAGTCCAATGTTAAACAATTTCTTAAAGCCCATAATGCAGATATTGTAGTGTAAACATGCACATCACTCAACCATTGAAGCATGAATTCATTAAGCGCCAAAGCATTAAATCATGTAGGACATTCATCCTCCAAAGCATCAAGCATAAAAAAATATCCTCTCCATCGCCGTCTCAACCATAGAAGGCAAATTCAGATTCAAATTGGTGATGTTTAAGCACACCTTCTCAACTCATAAGAAATCACTTCCGTATCCATATAAGATTGGACTGATGAAACTCTATCAAGCAAAAATATGGGATATTCTGGTAATGGCAAGGCAATGGAAGCAAAAAATATAGGAATATTTACGAATTCACAAATAAGACACATAATCATAATGTTTTGCATTTACCATTAGGAACATCACCAGCTCATAAAGTCAGTCAAATCAGAAGTGACTAATTCTTTAAACAGTTGATTGAACATACCAGTTGACACTTAACATGGAAATGATGAAACTGCACAATAACATAAAATCGCATTTGATGGCTGGAAATCATTCCCTTAAGGAAAAGGGGTAGTTTGCACACAATTTTGCGTTTGTAAGTCATTTTTATATGACTGATGTATGTTGGATGCATAAAACTTACTTCTGCATTCAGATATCAATGCTTAAAGTTGGGCAAAAACAAAGGATGTGAAAGATGATCAGCAGTTTATGGCTGGCTTTCATACATTGCTCTTCTACTATTTCACTTTGATTTCACAGTGACCGTTTTCCCCTCTTTCCACGGAAGATGATCACACGAATGACATTCGAATCCGTCATTTCACATAAATTGCGGTTACAACTTTCAATTCAACTTTCTCTTTTCGTGAAGAGGCCTTCTAATCATGACATTCACAAAGCAACAAAACAAAAAAATTGCCAATATCCTTCCTTTGCGGATGCATTCTAAACCTGCACAGCTGAATTTTCACCCCATGATCCTGTGCAACAGACACCCTCAACCTCTAGAAGTACAGGGAAGGCATTGTCAATGCAGCAGTGTGAAAGCAAAGGAAGTGCTTCTTTACTTAAAAAATGGTGTCCACATACGCAACTTTAACCATAATCATGATTTCATCATGCAAAATCAAGATACTCCAACAACTGTTTGAGGTGGAATGTAGCAACAGGATGATGGACTACAGTTTCATTACTTATATGTATCTTGGCATACATGCCATTATATGCTTTTTCGAAAGATTTACACATGAAACTGACGATAAAAATAGCATATTAATCAAGAGGCTAATGGTTTTTTGCTAAATGTGGGGTGAAAGGGGTCGATACAATTCTGAATACTTTTTACATCGAAAATCTATTCAAATGTTGCCCCCTACCTCTTTGGACGCCTTGTCCTCAAGCAGCAAAGAAAAACAAGACAACCAACTACGACATTAGCAAACGCCTCAAAGAAGAAGGATGTCCTCAAAACCATTGCAAGTCGATTCATCGAATGACGAACGAATAGGCTCCCCATGATTATTGTTACAAGAAAAAGAAGATGACGAATGTCCAAGTTACACGGATAACAATGAAACCCATAGATTGGAGACAATCTCCTCTCCAGCCACAAACGAAGATGATACTTTCCCTTCAGTTAGTTCTCCTACTTCTGGTAATACGACAACAATCCGTTTTTGTTCCAGAGGAAAGGTCCTCGTTGCAATTATTTGGATTGTTCTGATCCTACTTTTGATTGTAGACTCGACCACTTCTACCAAGTATGCACTTTCAGCACTCCAAGCTATACTTCGTTGGATAGAAGATAATCCTATTCCAGGCTTTGTGGCTTGTATTGCTGTATATACTATTGCTACTGTATTATGCTTACCTGGATCAATCCTGACGTTAGGTATTGGATTTATCTTCTCCAATTCCTTGGGTCTCGTAGGGGGTGTTTTGATTGGGACACTAGCGGTATTTTTAGGTGCATCAGCAGGTGCCATTCTTGCATGGAGTCTCAGTCGATATGTGTTCCGTCATGTTGTAACGCAATACGTCATGGATCGATATACCACGTTTCAGGCCCTGGATAATGCCCTACAACAACAGGGACTTAAAATCATGTTTCTATTACGGTTATCACCCATCATTCCATTTAATGCCTTGAACTATTTGGCAGGTATTACAGCCATCTCCTTGAGAGATTATTCTCTAGCACTACTAGGGATGCTACCAGGAACCATTGTGTATGTCTTTTTGGGAGCTTCCGCTGGGTCTCTCGCAGAAATACAAGCCCGAGATCAAACAGCCAGAGTATCCGGCCTTACTATTGGTATCATAGTTGTGGGTATAATCTCAGGAGTAACAGCCATTGGTTTGACATCCTACTATGCCAAGCGAGAATTCCAACGAGCATTGGAAGCACGTCAACAAGAAATAGGATAGATGTGACTGTAATGCTCGTTTTCAATGGATGGTGAGAGTAGCGATGCTTTCCATCGGAGTTGGTCTCCTTTTCTTGATATCAAATTCATGAAAATAGGACTCTTTCCGTAATTTATGATGCTTCCAAACATTCAGCACTCACTTTCAAAGTCTTGATCCTCAGAGACACCAGAAATACCAAGTTGGCTGTCTTGACCTATTTTAATCGGGATTGAAGAGAAACACATTATGATAAATTGTGCACCCCAACAGGAGTATCTTTGCCGAATGTGAGCTAACTAGCCCAGATACGAAGGAAGCTATATACCTGTAATGTATAAATGAAATCATGTAAACATTCTTTTACAAAACAAATTACAAACATTTTTCAGAATTTATGCATTTTGAGCTTTTGTAAAATAACCTTAAGAATTGCATTCAAGCATCCTACTAGATACCAATTTACTGAAAAAGACATCCAAGTTTTAGCAATTAATTTTTCGGAAAAAAGACTAATCCAAATGGATTGTTTTATGAGCGAACAAAATGAATTAGAGATATTAGATCTTTTTTTAGAATTTCAAGAACTTGTAAATTTAATGTAAATACATGCTTCAGCTTCTTGCTTGGTTTCTTAGGGATACCAATATTAGAAATTTACAATGTTTATCCTAACTGTTTACATAACTATTCGTTGTAAATGAAATTTTAAAAATAATATCCAAATCCAAAGACACTCCCATCTTGATGGTTCAATCAATCATATGATTATGAGACGTAGCAGAATCCCATCTTTCTGGATCAATTAATAATATGATACTAAGGAATATCAGAAGTGCCGAGTTCAGCACAATAATTGACTCTGCTAATTTGCATCACATAAAGGCAACTGTAATCATTACCCGCAATGACATTAGATAGAATAGAAATCAAAGCTAAACATTTCTATGTCTGAATGACTTCTAGAGGGATCTTGATATATCGAGAATAGTTTAGATTCTTCACTAAAAGGTATCGTTTACATTTTCAATTTATTTGATTTGAAATTGAGTATATTTAATCCAAATGGCATCATCACCTTGTTGATGTTGTTGATGGAACATAGATAGTTTGATGAAAAAGTAATCGAACCCACACTTCATGAGAACTGATAATCAATGAAGTCCAAGAACTCCTTTTCATTTTAATTTTTTTCTGCAATGCTGACGTTTAGAAAGATAAACAGTTCTGATATATTTAGTAACTTAAACTATAAAATTGTTTCAATGGTGAGCCAGTAAGGTAATTACTAAACGTTTTCATGAGAAATCATGTATACACTCCGTTACAGTACTATGTTCAAAAGATGTTTTGGAGACACATCGAAGTATCTTTCATCTTTACATATCTTGGAGATTCTATCCCTTGGACTATCCTTTGAACTTTATCCCTCTTTTATGGATTTTGCTCAGCAAAAATTAGTTAAATACAGATATCACAATAATTTACTACTACTCCCAAAAAGCTCATCGTGCTTCTGATAACATTCTAAAAATAACTCTTCAAGACTCATAATGATATTTAGTTCACTTATTCATGTCAGTCCTTCCTTTTCCTATGTATAAGCATCCATCTTTCCACTGACACCTAAAATTTGATTTAGTTTCCTAGTTTGCCTTTTGATATATTAGATGTATACCCTAATTTTTCTTACTTTTTGATTTCTGGCTCAGACAAAACACTTTTCCTTACAAGATATTAGAGTATCTCATTACCTAAGGGTTTTGCTGAGATGTCACTTGCATTTTCTTCAATCTTTACATGGGCAAGTATCTTAGCTGCAATGCCTTCTCTTACACTTTGACATGCAATGCGCTGTGTGCCTTCCTTAAGGCACATACAGGAGCAGAAGCGTTCCATCACTTATTTATTATCGCCCATCATCAAGGTTCATCTATCTAGTGTCATTCCCATGACCAGAGCATAAACCAAGTTCTGAATAAAGCTCTGTTGCTCTCCTTGGCAATACCAACTTTAATCCAATAGTTCATATTTCTTAAGTCTTCTGACGCTTAAAAATTCATCTTGCTAGTGTTTTATTTAGGATTACTTGAAGAATTCTAGTTACGCTCTTCTTGTCACCAGATCAGGTGCAAGATCAGCTTCCATTTAGGAAGTCATCCTAAATTTTTCCCCTTTGGGGAAGGATGGTCATTTGGAGGTTTTTCATCAGTATCAGGATAGAAATCCGTTTAATTGAGATGATCTTTCATGCAACTATTTGAATGATCTCGATAATTTGTATCAACATGATCCTTGATTTACGCTAATTCCAATCAGGTTTGATATATTGTAGAATTAATGATCAAATTCTTAATGCAATTGAAACCCTAATCTTTGATTCTGTGATATCCTGTCTTGAATGGCTTCTTGAGTAATATATAATTAGCATGGATTGCTATACCCAGAGTTCTTTAGGGGATGAAAGCACTCCAGATTTCATATAGAATGCTAAGCTGGTGCATTTAGGATTCAATTCTTTTCATTACAATTGTGCTTGCAGTATGATGGCATTGAGTAGGAAAGTTCAAAATATCATGGTACATTCAGAGTAATGTGATAGTTTTCACATATCATCCGACAAGTTTTTGATGAAAACGGTCTTAGAGTAGGTGTCATCAGATCGTGCTGTGATAAGGT
>CAAAJI010000564.1:8415-24921 GCA_900642245.1 Fragilaria radians | reverse complement strand
GAGAAGTGACACTTAATGCAAGCATATAGCGCTTTCTTTAGGACACGGTATAAGTACATTTCTTCCTTTTTCTGTCACCACGTAGTTCTTGTAGGTCTCTGGGCTGACTTCAATTAAATGATCAGCTGCTTCACCTGCCATCTTTATGTAGGTTAAATCCGTCTGTTCTGCATGGAGGAAGGCTCCATGAATATCATAGACCCCTACAACTCTCCGTTTGTATGCATCTATGATTGAAGTTGTCAGAACTGATTCCGTTCTAACAGTTGGAGAAAATGATTCCCATTTCTGAAATAGGCTTCTTTGTGGCCTGCCGTCTTCACAGGTACAAGCCTTAACTTGCCCACATTGCTTTCTTTTGATAAATGTTAGAGTATTTAAAGTGCCAATCACCTCTTGTCTTGTCAATGATGATCAATATACTGGCTGAAAGACATTCATTTGATGCAGCTGCATCAGTTCAGCTATTGTAGCCTCTTTAGTTTCTTCCAGGAAAAATTGGAGTCCTTGCTTCAAAGACCATTGAGTCAATAAACTCTTTGCTTTATCAGAGTTTGAAGAATCTTCTGTATCTTCTTGAAGGAAATCATAATTGTCAAATAAATCCTTCCTCATTTTTACACTTCTTCCACTCTTTGTAACGTAATGTATCCTTTGATGGTCATCATTTGTCACTCACTCTTACATGTCCTTGTATTCTTCAGAGTCATAACTATTGATGTCATCATCAAGGCTGTTGTCAACTTCATTATTACCTTCTGCTATCTTTGAGTGATAGTTTGTGTTCTCTGGTGATTTAGAATGTCGTTTTCCTGTTCATCATCAGTATTCTCTTCCATTGGTGTTAAGTATTTTAGGTGCTATTCTAAGTTATCGGTCCTCCGATATGATTAAGTATAACTTGAATTCACACTGACCCTAGTCCCTGGGGTCAACGGCCCTTTACATGACAAGGGATTGTGCTCTAAGTTCAGATTGAACTTGCAACCATAAATCAGGATTAAATGTCTCAATTTCAGTCCTAAAGGTATCACGGTACATTGCAACCCAATAAGCAAGATTTTCACAATTGTCTTGGAGATGGATGTTAATATCACTTCGTAGCAATGGGTCTTGCTTACCCATTATAGTATAGCATTCATATATGGTTTTCAGATCAATTGTTTGCTGGTACTCCTGAATCTGAATATGATATTGTGACATTGGATCAATATCTTCATTGCGCTGGAACCATGCCCTGTTCCATACCTTCCAGATACTTTGGATGATTAATTGAAGTATTTGTATGTCCGATTTGCCTTCACCTTGGACTATAGAGATAAATCTATCCATTCTTTACTGAGAAATCCACGAATACATCTGTGCCAAACAATTTGATCCTGTAAAATCCAGTTATGATCCATTTGTAGTATTCCTTCATACGTGTGAGTCAATACGTTGTCATACTGTGTGCCATTAAGTTTCAACAATCCCCAAATGTCTTGTAAGAACAATGATTTGCAGTCCATAAGGCAAGACGGACAATTGACTACATGTTGTATGGTCTCGATGCTAGTGTTGCAGAAGAAACATGAGCCATCAGTGAGATGTTGTTGTTGACATTGAACCTGCTGGGTTGGTGCTATGATATTGAACATCTTATGCACTCCTTTAGGCAATCGTTTATAATTCAAGATTGCGCCATAAAAGACATCCCACAGAACTTTATCATGGTGTTCACCAAATTTCCTTTTGGTAATATTGGGTTATTTGATTGGTATTAATTTCATTTTGTAACAATGTTGTAAGTTTGCCCGTTAGAACTTTGCCATTGAGGCATATGGTACTCGTGTGCTTTAGTTCCTGAGGAGTTCTTGGATCTGTGTGAGCTTGTGCAGCTTTAGAGTCCATTAATATGTTGAGTCAAGCTTCAATGGATAACTCTTCTCCGCTGTTGACTGTATCCTGATGTCCTTTGACATCTTCAAAGAACATGTGTCTGGGATAATTGACGTAGCATGTATATAGGAGGTCATAGTCACTCCAAGATACTTGTGGACGTAGACTTTTCATGGAGGTCAATTGCGTGATGACAGATTGATTACCACAGTAAACTGTATACTTGGCATCTGGGGCAAATTCCCTTGTTTCAACTAGGGCGGCTAATACTCCAGATAATTCTGCGCAAAAGCTAGTTATGTTTTGGCCTCTGACTTTTCCTGATTGGGAGATTAATTGATGACCGTCAGGAGTGGCTATTGGGAATGCCCACATAGCATTGCCGTTAAAAACTGATGCGTCAGATACGATTAAAAGGTGATTGTGGGGTGATTGGGGTATACTGTACTGAGGGATGGTAATTTGCCTTTGAAAGGAGGTGTGAATGTCTCCAGTTACTGATACAAAGCATGGAATTGCATTATTGGGGATTGGAGATGTTGTTAGTGTATAAACGTTTTGGTTGATTGCTTCTTGCTGTATAATGTGAACTGACATGTGTGCTGAATGGTGAATATAAAACGTTTCTTGTGTACGATAGGACTTAAACTTAGCTCTGATATCTCTTGTGTCCGCTGTCCATGCTCCCAGATGTGTTTTAAGGCAACGTCGATTTGGACAGGTGAAGGATTGTATTACTTGTTTCCAGGCTGTCCACGATGATGGGGATGGTAGTTGCTGTATGCTTCTTGCTCGATTCCCAACTGAGAGTTTATGGGCTTTTAGTCTGACCCACGCTTCAGCAATGATGTGAGAGCCTTGTTCATCAGATATGTCAGCCAGTGATATCACATCTAGGTATAGCCTGCAGTAGTTAACATATCTTATCTCAGCGCCTGAAAGGTTAAGCTTGTAAGCTTGTTCCATAATATAAACATCTCCTTCCCGTGCTAGTTTCTCACCTTTGATTGTGCATTCTAGGTGAATGTTGTGTGAGTGCACAAATTCCAAGATGCATTGGAACCAGTTGGTTTCATCATGCTTTATTTTGATATGATTGTTTTTGAATGGAGAGAAACCAATGTGCCAGCACCAATTTGTGATTGTTGCGCAAATGAGTAATCCCAATTGGTTTTCTTCATTAAGAGCATGAAGTAGCCGTTCTAGTTGGCTTATTCTGGTTTCCAGTTCAAGGTTGTACCATCCCAATCCTCTGAGTTTACTGGGCCATACACTACGTCTCGTGATGTTGTTGAGGCGTAACAGAACTTCTTTAAGAATAGTGTAATTGACTTGGAAGCAACCACTTGAATGTGGTCTTTCTTGGAACATGTGAACAGCATAATGTATTGCATGGTTGGAATGTATATGTTCTTATAAAGTATCTTGACTTGTGAGCTTGTCAATGGATGATTGTTGAGCATTCTTAGGAACTTTTGCTCCTTTTTGACCCAGTGTTGTAGTTAATGTTTTGGTCCAAAGGTGGGCAACATCATATATCCTAAGGATTTATGAGCGCCATACATTTGAATTGAGTCAACATGATCATCATCTTTTCCTCGGACATCCTGTGCTATGACTGGTTGACCAGTTGGAGCGAAGTTCCATCAAAGTTTGTAAAAATTGCATTTTTCTGGGGCTAGGGTTCCTCCACTGCTCCTAAGGATGCTTTCCCACCGTTGATAGTCTTGCATCATTGCGTCGTCTAAGCTTGTCTCTTTTGTACTTGTGTGGTGAGTGTTGACGTTGTCAACAAATGCGGTTGTCTTAACTACAACTTCTTCTTCATTATTGGCATAATAGTGGGCACCATTTGCTTGTTGGTCCATCAATTTCAGCAAAATATTGGACATAAAGGTCCATATGGTTGGGCTATTTCCGCTTCCCTGCCCCTGGACTTTTGTTTTTGTTCTTGAATTGAACGGGTTGAGCTCCTTCTATCTGAATCTTGTATAACATGCCACGTAATAATTTGAAGTGTAACTTTACAATGGAGTCTGGTAGTCCATGAGCTCGGTTTGCCATTGCAGCTAGGTTTGGAAGGATTCTGTTGTAGCAGGCCCTGGCGTCATAATTGATTTGTCCATAGTCTCTACGAGTGATTCTAGAGTTGTCAAGTTGTAAGGTTTCCATTTGAACGGGGTCCCATGATGACATTGCTCTTCTACTGCCATACTGATTGCATATTATTGCCTTGGCTTCTTCAAGTTTTGACAGTGCTTCCTTCCACTTAATGCTGAGCATTGCATTAAGGTCGCATTTGTAGATGTGAATGTTGCAAAACTTTTTGATATTAAGGATTCCTGGTTGTTTGGGAATGGCAATGTTGATTGCCTTTTGCCGGCGCTGGAGGGGTTCAACCAATTCAGTAGCCAAATTTACGATATCTAATTGGGTTTTAATCAAAATGTTTTGCATGTTCAAAATGATCAAGTTCACCTCCATGTTATCGTCTTCACCCTCCATGACTGGTTTCAGAAGGGATTTGTAGTGTCCCAGATGCACTCCAGAGGGAGAGGTTTGAGTTCTCTCTCTCCATTTCCTAAACTTTGTTTCCCATTCTTGAATGCTGATATCGCTTGATATTACATCTGGTGTCATGTTTTGCATAATGGATACTAAACGATACTCTTGTGATATGGGCAACTGCGGATTGATTCTGATATTGGCGGCGTTGTCAACATTGCACATTGTGTCTTGATTAAAGAACCCTCCTTGTGCTTGTGAGAAGTGTCTTCTATTATGCACTTGGATGGCATGTGCAATTTTGTCAGGATCTTGCAGGATTTCGATGTGACCATTGACTTGAGTTTGAACTGTTAGAGGTATTTTATCTAATCATTTGCCGGTGATGTAGCTTAGCTTGTTATATATGCGTTTCAGTTTGTTGATTGTTAATTGTGATTGACGTTGTTTTGCCCACCTTTTGGCTGTGTTGGGTACCATTCTGAATCATGTTGTTAAGTTTAACAATTTCTTCAGGATGTCTGATGACCTGCTGTTGTTGAACTGCCTGTTGTAGTGAAGCAATGAGTTGTTTCCGCCTTTTTTTGTGCTTGAGTTGGGAAGACGATCTTGCTGTTGACTTGAGTATGAGTTTCCTAACTTCGTACAGTGCTTCTCTATGTTTGTTGTCTGTGGGGAGGAGTAAATTGTTGGACGGGGTTTTATTGATCTTTCAGCTTGCAAACTGATGAGAGTTAACTCGTCATCAACGCATTTTATCAGACGCGCTATCTGACTGTTTGATTTGTTGGGAGTTGCTAGAGCTGTTATTATTGTTTCCATATTGTCTTGAATCTTGTGATATTTATATAGCTCGTATCTTTGAGTCACATAGATCTTGACATTTTCCGAATCATTTGAATGTATCTTCTTCTTGCGTAGGTTAAGCGTCTCAAGGCTTGTATGGCTGAGGGTTTTGACGTTCAATTGTAGTTGTATGGGTCTGTGATCTGTGAAGTATGCTGTGGGGAAGGGTAGATAGTTGATAACTTGGATGCACTGAAGTAACTTGTAAGATACATACACATAGTCGATACACTCAGTTCCTTGGATGCAAGTGTTTGGAACGGTTTGTTAGCCCCAGGCGTCTTGTAATTCAAGTTCTGTTGACAAAACTTAGCGGAGCCCCTTTAATTTGTCACTATTGTTAAAGTCACCACTAACAATGATCAATATGTTTTCTTTTTGGAGCTTCTGTATGGTTTCTTTGATGTCCATGTGAAGTGCCTTTCTTGGGTCTTCTGTCCTTCCATGTTTCCGTCGCCATGCGTTTTGCTGAGATTGGATTGATGTTATGCCTTTTGACATTGCATTGGTAACTTGATAAATGGAAATTGTAGCTATCTGCACTCCTCCTTTAAACCGATAGACAGTGCCAGACCATTGGCCTGAATGGTCTTGAATTCTTCTGATAACTCTTGATCTCATACTTTGGGTTGAGAGACAGAATGTACCTCCCAGTTTGTATGGTTGTTGGTAAACCCATTCTGTTTCTGAGGATGTGATGTGAAGATGTGAGCACTGTGGCCCTCTGAAATAAGTCTGAGTCTTTGGATGCCAAAAGGAAACATTTGCCTCCTGACCAAGTAGTATGTCTACGTTTTTGTTGGTTAGCCATTGTAAGATCAAGTCCATCTTCCCAGTTGAGATCCCTAAGCGTACTATGTTGTTGACAATTACATTGACAACATATTTGTCTTGGCATTGTGTGCTTGACGAGGTGGGAGTATAGTTGGTTTTGGGGATTGATAACTGAGAATCACTAAGTAGAACGTTATTACTGACTACTTCTAGTCCAGAAATACGTGTTTCATAGTGATGAGTATTGTTGGATGTGGTGGATAAACAATTTGTTGCTTGTTGGTGATGAGTGACCGGTGGTGTGACTTGAAACCAGTCTGTAATTCTGGAAGGTTGAGTTTTACTTGATGGTGTCTCCTTCGGTGTCCCAATGCGTGGTTGGGTGTTTGTGGGCTTCTTACTCATTTTTCTCCTAGTGGTTCCCTCTTTCTTGTGCGAAGGGGATGCTTTGGCTGTTGCCTTCTGCTGTTGCCTTCTGCTGTTGGTGACTTGCTGTTGATGTTGTTGTTGTGTGTGTTCTTCATTATGGTTGTTACAATTACTTTCTTCTTCCACTTCCTTAGTCAATTCCTTTGTAATAGTACTAAGGAATTGTGTCTCCTGGATTGTGTTTGTAGGCCTGAGTGATATGCTGTTGCTGTTGTTGGGTTTGGTTGAGTTATTTGCATTTGCGGTGCCTCCCTTCATGGGACTCTGGCTTGTTGCTGGGTAAGTTGACTGAAGGAGGGGCTAGGTCTCCCACTTGGAGAAGGATGGTCTCTAGGAGGGTTTGAAAACGGTCCATCTTGTTGACATATTGGAGCATTTCCTCCTGATATTGCCTGATTTCCGATCAAAGGATTTCAACTTCTGAAGTTGCAGTCACGGTGGATGGTTCAGAAACTTCAGAGGGTGTAGCTGGGGTTGGAATAGGAGTAACATCCAGGTGAGGTAAAATTGTTACCTCCTCAATTTCAAAACTCATAATCAAGGAGATGCTTCGGGAAGAGTATGAATCTCTGCTGCTTGACATGTCATCTCTTGCAAGACATGCAACTTCTGGGTTGGTGTCAAATAGTCTTGTGTCCTCCGGGTCTAATGTGACACTCAGGTTCTGAAGTTCCACCTTTACCTGGGCTCTAACTTGGTCAAACTGGGATTTGGGAACTAAGACTGTCATAGTGTGGTTGGTGGGGTTGTGAGTGATATGCTGGATATGAAGTGACTCTTTAAGGGCTCCTTCAATCTTAAAAAATGCGCCTTCAGATACGTAGTTAATGAGGATCTTCCATGTGTTTTCGCTCTTGGAAGTGACATGCTTTAGTGCTTTATGGTACGCTGGTTCAGTTGTGCAACAAAGTTGAAAGGGGACAAAATCACCTGGTGATACAGAAGATTTGTTTATTACTTTAATGCTAGTGTCATTGGTGGATAGGATCACCTGAAGAAGCATGATGTGAAGAACATGATCTTCCCTGGAGGGTGTCTTGGGATAAGAGATCTTAATTTTAATCTCATCATTAGTTTTTTGACGCTTAGGAGTATGCCTGCTTGGCGACGTATCAACTGACCAATTGTTGTCGAGTTTAGCCATGGTGCTGGGCATCGGGGCTGTATTTCGGTGAAAAAAATCGCTTGCTTAGGGTTAACCTTCTCCAATTCCTGATTCAGAAATTGTCATCAGTATTCTCTTCCACTCCTTCAATGTCTGAAGCCTGTGGTGAGTTATCATTATTCACTTCAACATTATCATCCACTCCTTGAATTTGTGGAGCTTCATTCAGCACATTGCCATGCGATAATACTGTTTCTGGAATGATGGCATCCATACCCTCTTCATTCTCATCTCTACCCTTGATTTTAATGTCATTGAATTTGCTCTGGCTAATCTTGCTGTATTCAGTAGACCCCAGACTGACATCATCTTCCTCATGAGATGGTTGATTTTCTCCATAAGCTGTTCATGGGTCCGAATCTGTATCAGCTTGACCTTGATCAGAGAGATAGTTGATTGTTCTTCTGGCATTGGTAAAGGAGTAAATGACCTAGTCTTTATGAGCCTTCCCGATAGTAAACTCATGAACTTATAGGTACCCTGAATATTTCCTGTAGGTTCTGATGAAATTGTACCAACTGTCCTTGGAATCATTGCACTGTTACTTTGTGCATTGTTGACATGAATTTGTGCGTAAGCTCCAAAGGGGATTCTGCAGTGCTTCTCTGCATTTGGTGATAGACCTGTTACTATGGCCTGTGGTGATAATGTGCTGGATATCCCACCTTTTGGTAGGAAGAAATTTACCCACATAACCGAAAAAATTACAGCATGGGCTGTGATGATTAGTGGTATTGTTCTGAAAGGCAGAGTTGTTATTACTGCTTGTACTTGTTCCTTTACAGTGCGTATTTTTCTTTCCACTTCTGGAATATGTTCACCCAGTGCACAGGTATTCAGGTGTACTCCAAGGTTCAGTAATGAGCTGCGAAGACTTTCAAACTTGTTGTCTGCCAGACAGGTTTGTACGACAAACTCCCGTTTTTTGTATAGATTCACCAATCGTTGCACTCTGCTCATGATTGACTGTTTATCCTTGCTTTCCAATTGATCCACTGTCGTAAACTGTATATCTCTTGAGGTGGTAATGAGGAATTGTATACGGTCAATGTTCATTATGTCCATTGATATTGTCACATTACAGTGTAGCTCCATAATGTCTGGAGGGACTTCTATATAATCGGCAAGTACAACATCCGGGCGTGTCCTTACAGTCTTTCCTTGGATACTTCCTAACTCTTTTCCAAAAATTCTCTCTGCATGTTCTACACCTTTGATTGTAACATTTACATTTTGAAGAAGACTGTTCTTGATGATTGCCATGAAATCAGCGTAAGAGGGTCAACCAATCATTTCATACAGGTTTCTGGCATGCTTTGCCGCTTCAATTTGCCTTGGAGTGAAGAATTGGCTGTTTTCATTGATAGTTTGCACAAGAGTCAATACAGCTATAGGTACCATGTGTGCATATAGACCCACCTGAAAGGTCATTTCAAGTGTCTTTTTCTTGTTGGTCAATTTAAAGCATCCTGGGGAATAAGTTACTTCATGTCCCCTACGCTCTGCTTCCAACATTGATATGATGTTGGCAACTGACTTTGAGTTAAACCATACAGTACCATAATCTCAAGTAGAACTTGAAAACTGTATTGAAAGGTTCCTTCTTATATTTATGAAGGAAGACATTTTGTTAGATATCAAAGAAATCAAGTAGCCCCGAAATATGTCAGTACAAGACTTTGTACAAAGAATTACGCACCTGAACGACCTTATGAACTACACTCTGATTCCTGATCCTATCAATAGTCCAAGAGTACAGACTCCAAAATTCACTGATGCCGAGCTGGCGCGAATTGTTGGAAATGCTTCTCCGAGTGGATGGAAAAAAGCTCAAGTTCAAGCAAACTTGTGACATCTGAGTCTTGCTGCCCAGACGAGGTATTATAGGGGTTAAAAAGTGTAGAACCTGATATGCCCCCTACTCATCAAAACAAACAGCATGAACCAAAAGCATCAACTGCCTCACGGCGCTATAGCTTAAGGTGTTAGAGATGTCTAACAAAGGGTTCCTTATAAGGTGATTAGAACTATTTGTTTCCTACGCTTGAGTCAGACTAAAGGAAAGAAGATCTGAGTCAGACAGATCATTAGTAACTAAGAACTAAACTAAAACTAATGCAATTTCCAAGTAATACTGTAGGGAGTACCGTACGGCACTTGCTTCCCTAATTGGCGCGTGGAGATGCAGGATGAAGATGACAGATATTAATCGGCTCACAAATTGTCGGAGTGCGTTGAATCGTAACGGTCCCATTAGAATGAATGGCAGTAATTAAGAATGGACCCTGTAAAGGATTCAATTTTTGTTCCACATGAGATATCTGAAGGTAGACTGAGTCTCCAAGTTTATAAAGGTGGGGAGTGCAAGTTCTGTTTTCATTGGTTTTGATACAAATTTGCGCGAGACGTCGAGATTTGAGTGCGTCTCAATTAGCCAGATAGATGGCATTGACAATCATGTCCCTTCCAAAAGCCAATTGACTAAGAGAGGCGGCAATGGATGAGTGATACGTGGCTTGCAATCCATAAGCAATGTTTTGTAGAATAGCGTTTGCGGAAGTGTCGTTGTAAGGACGTTTGTGTTGCCATATGGTGACCTGTCCTACTGTACCTTTAGTTTAGTTACCGTACTCTTAGTTTAGTTCTACAATCTGACTCAGATCTTCTTTAGGCTCTGAGCCCTGACTCAGCATTAGATTACCTATAGTTAAAAGACTTATAAGGTTTCATTTACATCTAATTTTACAAGCTATAGCACCGTGAGGCACAGTAAATTTACGTCTCAAAATATTGTGACTATCTACGGAACGAATCAGTCCCAAGAAGAACTCAAAAATTGCATCGAACGCTTCCTTCTTTTATTTATGGAGGAAGTCTTTTCTCGGGACATCAAAGAGTGGATGTCCGAGATAAAGAAACCAAGAAGTATGTCCGTCCAAGACTTCGTTCAGAGGCTCAATCACTTAAATGACCTCATCGAATATACTCCGATCCCAGACCCAACTAACAATCCTGGAAAACAGACTCCTAAGTTCACGGACGCCGAACTTTCGAGAATCGTCCGAAATGCCTGTCCTACAGGGTGGAAAAAGGCCCAAATTCAAGCAAATCTACGTCACCTAAGTCTCGCTGCACAAACCAGATACTACACTGGGTTTAAGAGCGTCGAACACGACTTCAAAGAGCAACAAGCCCAACAGTTCTCAGAAACACTGTGACATTCACGGGAAGTGCAATCATACCACTGCACAGTGCGAAGTGATTAAAAAGCACCGTGAAGAATACCGATCCAAAAACAACACAAATGATAAAAATAGTGAAAAGAAAAACAGTGACCGACCAAAAAAATATAACACTCGTTCCAACGCTTCCAAAAAACGAGAGGAAAATAATGTCATCTCTAACCAGTCCAGTGATGACGCTTCCGATACGAACTCCTAATTGAACCAGATTGAGGAAATTTTTATCATCCAAAATCAAGAAAAAACCAAAAAAAGTGACAACAACATCAGCACTGAAATTCGCGTCCAAGAAGCAGTTAAGTCAGGAAAATCTGTAATCCTAGGTCTGCTTGACACTGGAGCAACAGGGATCTTTATCAAACAAGCCGCTTTAAACAAATTTGAACATATTATCAAGAAGGCAAATGTGCAAGTCAAAGGCAGATATGCTCTGTCATATGTCAAAGAAATTGCATCTTTAACCATCAAATTACCAGATTTCTGCAGCAACAAAACCGTTGAAATCCAAGCTTACATCAAGGATGAAGTGATTGGCAGGCGCAACATCATTTTAGGAATACAATTTATACAGCAACTTGGATTGGTATTCAATTTCCTACGCCGTACAGTTACCTGGGATGAGATTACCTTACCCATGCGCCCCTTGGGTACCATCAAAATGGATGAAGTGGTCCCAGTTGAAACCCCAACAACCCTGCAAAAAGCAATCAACCGCATTGATCAAAGTATAACTTCAAATACTTATGATAGCCATGATTATAAAACCATGGTACTTAAATGTGCCCATCTTACTACACTCCTTATTTGATGGCACTTTGGGAAAAATCCCTGACATCAAAGTACATCTTGAAGTCAAAGAAGGTGCCAAGCCCTTCTGTGCCAATGCATACAGGATTCCACACCATATTGTTGACATTGCCCAACAGGAAATTGAAGAACTCTGCCGTATTGGAGTTCTCCAAAAGGATGTTTACTCCGAATGGGGGGCGCCTTGTTTATTCCGTTAAAAAAATGGTGGTGTGCAATTCCTCACTGATTTGAGACACCTTAATAAATGTCATATTCAAAAGCCTGTGCACCTTCCAATCATTGATAAAGTTTTATGGAAGATTCAAGGCTTCACCTTTGCCACGTGTTTGGACTTAAACCGTGGTTATTACCACTTTGAGCTAGATGATGAATCCAAGCTCTTGTGCGGTATTATCTTGCCTTGGGGACAATATGTCTATGCTTGTCTCCCTCAAGGATGTATGCCCTCATCTGACATTTTTCAAGGGCATATGTCAAAAATCTTTTATGATTTTGAGGATACTATTGTTTATATTGATAACATAATCCTTTTTACTAAATCAACTTTTGAACACCATGTTCAACACCTTTCTTCTGTTCTTGATTGCTTACAGGTCAACAACCTTCATGTCCATGTTGAGGAAACTTTCCTGGCAACTCAAGAAGTTGACTACCTTGGGTATGCTCTTTCTACCAAAGGCATCAAGCCGCAAAATAAAAAATATTAGCTATACTGGCCTTTGTAGAACCCAAGAATAAACGTCAACTTCGAAGCTTCTTGGGATTTGTTAACTTCTACCGCCAGTTATGGTACCATTGCTCCCATCTCATTTCTCCCCTCACTGCAATTACAAGTGAAAAATCCAAGTGGATATGGGGCCCTGAACAGAAACAAGCTTTTAAAGATATACAAAATACGATTGCGCGCCAGGTTTTGCTTAAATAAACTGATTTTACAAACCCATTTGACGTCTATACAGATGCTTCTGACTCCCAATTAGGAGCTGTGATTAGTCAAGATGACTGGCCAATTGCTTTTTACTCTCGAAAGTTGAATTCTGCCCAACAAAACTACATAACAATGGAGAAAGAATTATTATCAATTGTTGAGACTTCGCAACAGTATCGCCATATCTTACTGAGCAATCACTGCAACTTCTATTGCGATCATAAGAACCTGGGTTTTGATACCTTCAAATCAGAACGCGTTCAACGTTGGCGTGCCATTTTAGAAGAATTTGATTATTCTTTCAAATATTGTCCAGGCAAAAACAATACTATTGCTAACATGCTGAGCCGGTACCCTATCACAACTGTTGACACAACAACTTATGCAGAAATTGTAACCCTTGAGGATAACCTATTTCCTGCCACTACAGCCCTTCTCAAGGCTTCTCAAAACACTATCCCTGACATCATTTGTCGAAAAGGAAAAATCATTGTTGACTCTAACCTATTTAATGATATCCTTGCATGGTATCATACTAATCTTAATCATCCTGGCCAAGACCGCACATATTGCACCATCCATTCTGTCTTCTATACTCCCAACATGGAAGCAACTGTTTGCAAATATGTTGATAATTGCCAAATCTGTAAGAAAACTAAAGTTTCCTCCAAACAATATGGTCATCTACCTGAAGCTGATCTCATTTGTGATCCCTGGGAAATCATTCAAATTGATCTTTTTGGTCCTTGGACGTTCCAAGATATTACTCAACACACTCATCACATCCAGGGTTTATCCATAATTGATGTTGCAACATGTTGGGTTGAACTATGTCCATATTCCTCCAAAAAGTCTGAGGATATTGCCCTCCTTCTTGATCAAAACTGGTTTTGTCGCTATCTGCGACCTCGCATTGCAATTTTTTGATAACAGCGCTGAGTTCTCCTTTGAATTTATTGAGCTCCTACGTAGTTATGGTGTCACACCTAAACCTACTACCATCAAAAACCCGCAAACCAATGCCTTTGTTGAACGTGTTCATCAGGTCATTGGTGAATCCATTCGGTCCATGGAACTACACAAAAGACATTGCGACAATGTTACCATTCATGCAGTCCTACAAAATGTTGCTTATGGCCTACAAGCTACTTATCACTCTTCCATTGCCGCGTCTCCGGGTCAACTCGTTTTTGGACGCGACATAGTCATTAACTCTATTTATCTCGCCAACTGGAAAAACCTTGCCACTTGCCGACAGACTCAAATCCGACACAATAATGTTTCCAAGAATAAATCGCGCATCTCACACAATTACAACATTAATGATTTGGTCTACATTTGTAAGTCTGCCGTTGAGCAAAAGCTCTCGCCTCTCCAGGGTCCCTTTCCCATTATCAAGATTCATACTAATGGGACCGTTACGATCCGTCGTTCTACTGCCGTTTGCGAGCAAATCAATATTCGCCGCTTACACCCCTCTTCTACACGCTCCAATTAGGGAAGCGAGTGCCATACGGTGACCTGTCCTACCATACCTTTAGTTTAGTTACCGTACTCTTAGTTTAGTTCTACGATCTGACTCAGATCTTCTTTAGTCTCTGAGCCCTGACTCAGCATTAGATTACCTAGAGTTAAAAGACTTATAAGGTTTCATTTACATCTAATTTTACAAGCTATAGCGCCGTGAGGCATGTGTTATTCCATGGAACGGATAGAATCACCAATAATCTGGTGTATACGTTCAACAAATGAGTTGGTCTGTGGGTTCTTAATAGTTGACTGTTTAGCTTTAATCCCATAGCGCTGCAGAAGCTTGAGGAATTCAGAAGAGAATTCAGAACCATTGTCAAAAATGGCGACGCTAGGACGGTGATAACGGCATAGAAAATTTTGGGTCAACCATTATGGCAACAGCCCTCTTGGTTGTATATGGACATAACTCAGTCCAATGCGTTGCAACATCAATTATTGAGAGACCTTGAATTTGATGTGAAACCATGTTGATGTTGATGAATGACCAGGGACCAAACTGATCAATTTGAATAACTTCCCAGAGATCACATTGAAAGTTGGATTCAGGAAGAAGACCATATTTCTTTGTTGAGATTTTGGATTTCTTACAAATCTGACAGTTAGCCACATATTCCTGAACCTTTGCTTCCATGTTTGGAGTATAAAAAGTAGCGCAAATACTATTGTAGGTGCGGTCTTGTCCCGGGAGATTTAGATTGGTGTGGTACCAAGAACAATTTTGGAATTTCGGGTAATCAACTCAAAACCATCACGGTGAATAGTAGCATAAAGAGAGGACTGGTCAGGGAGAGAGTCTTGAGAGTGCTTAATGTTAGAAGGAGTGGCTGGAAAGGAGAAGTCCTGTAGAGTAGTCACTTCTTCAAAATCAGAAGTATTAAGGGGGACGGTTGGGTAACGGCTGAGCATATCACATTGTCTTTCCCAGGACAGTAAACAAAGGAATAATTGAATTCCTCAAGGATAGCTCTCCAACAACGGACACGGTCAGAACAAAATTGATCAAAACCGAGGTTTTTGTGATCACAGTAGAAAATGCAGTGATTGCCTAGAAGAATATGGCAATATTGCTGCAATGTTTCAATGATGGAAAGAAGCTCTTTTTCCATAGTAGTATAGTTGCGTTGGGCAGGAGTGAGCTTTTTAGAATAGAATGCAACAGGCCATGTATTTTGACTCATGACAGCACCTAACTGGTAGTCTGATGCATTGGTGTAGACATCAAAAGGCTGAGTAAAGTCTGGGTATTTTAACAAGACTTGTCAAGCAATTGTGTTTCAAATACTTAAAAAAGCCTGCTGTTGAGTGGGACCCCATATCCACTTAGACTTATCACTGGTGATAGAAGTCAAAGGTGTGATAATATGGAAGCGGTGGTACCAAAGCTGTCGATAGAAATTGATAAAGTCAAGAAAGCTGCGGAGTTGGCGTTTATTTTTGGGAGAAGCAAGGGCTAAAATGGCGAAAATTTTCTGCTTTTGGGGTTTAATTCCTTTGGAGGATAAAGTATATCCTAAGTAATCAACTTGATTTGTAGCGAGAAAAATTTCTTTGACATGGATGTGCAGGTTTTGAGTTATGATCTGTTCAAGGACCAAAGCGAGACGCTGAAGATGATGATGGAAAGAGGATTTTGTAAATAAGATGATGTTGTCTATGTAGACAATTATTTCCTCAAAATCATAAAAGGTTTTGACCATGTGTCCCTGGAAGATGTCAGAGGAGGGCATACAACCTTGGGGTAGTCGGTTGTAGACACATGGGCCCCAAGGAATGATAATGCCGCATAGAAGCTTAGACGGTTTGTCAAGTTCAAAGTGGTAATAACCACGGTTGAGGTCAAGGCAGGTTGCAAATGAGAAGCCTTGAACTTTCAAAATAGAAAGATTATATCTATAGGCTAATTTTGACAGAGGTTTTACGATTAATAAGGTTTCAGGATTATGAGTTTTGTCGAATATTTTGAGTGATTTGTAATTACCGCAATTTCAACGGTGGGAACATCAACGATTCGTTGAATCACGATTTGTAACGTCTAAGCCTATCTTTTAAGGCCGATTGGAATATCTTTTGTACATCTAACGTACAAGAGTATTACAGTATATTTTGAACATGAAAGCTACACAATGTTCACAAGATTAGATTTTAGCAAACTAATTTATAAGCTCACAATTAACACAAAATAATAATTTATAGTATAATTTTATTTTAAAACGAATTTATCTTACCAGTTTATCAGGACCCAGACTCCCTCAGCTACAAAGGTATCAACAAATAGTAAGATATTGTGATAGTTTATATATTTTAGTGTCACCAGTTGGAAGTGAACTGGTTTGAGTACTGTCAAGTAATCGCCTCGGGTTCGAGTCCCACATTCCGAAGGATATTTTTGGAACTAT
>CAAAJI010000563.1:0-10153 GCA_900642245.1 Fragilaria radians | reverse complement strand
TCATTTCTCTGATCTCATGAATTGTCAATCATAAAATCTTCTTGCTCTATGTCTTCATCCTGGCCTACATTTTCTTCTACAATTTCTTCCCACACTTCTTCAACTTCCACTCCTTGAATCCCATTAGCCTCATCTGACTGTAATTGCACTGGTGCCACATCTGAAGCCTCCTCTTGGTTTTCCTGACTATCTTCAAGAATGTCAGCCAATTCCACTGTAATCATTGGTATTCATACTCTTATCATCTTCATAAGTTGGCAGGTAGCTCTTCCTTCTATTTTAAATCACTATTTTGCCATCATCCTCAGTATTATTACCCTGAATTGATGAAACCATTGATTCTACCTTATTCACCACGTCATCCCGCATGGGGAATGGAGTAAAAGATCTTGCTTTAATCCGCTTACCATTGAGGAGGCTCATGCATTTATATGTGCCTTGGATGTTACTGGTGGGCCCCAATGAGATACCCCCAACTGTTCTTGATACAATAACATCATAGCTTGGGCTTATTTCCACATGGACCTGGGCATATCCACCAAAAGGAATCCTACAATTGTTTCTGCATTTGGGGTAATTCCTGTAAATATTGCTTGGGGTGACAAAGTAGGAGACACCCCACCTTTTGGTGGAAAAAGTGCAACCACTTGACCAAAAACATTACTGCATGAGTGTTCATAATTGTTGGGATTTTCTGAATTAGCAGCCTTGTCAATACTCCTGATTTGATCCTTCACTGTACACATTTTTCTTTCCACTTTGGGAACATGTTCACTCGGTGCACAGATATTAGATGAATTCCAACTTCCAGCAATGGACTCAAAAGTTTCCCAAGTTCATGGTCAACCAAACATACCAATATCATCATTCCTCTTCTCTTATACAAATTCACCACTTTGACAATTCCATTTGTCAGAGATTAAGTTTCTTTGGATTCTAACCTTTCAACCGTAGTAAATTAGACACTTTGTAATGTTGTGATTAAAAACTGATTGCAATCTACATTCATGATGTCAGCTGCAAGGATCACTTCATGATGCAACTCCAAAACGTCCGGGGGATTTTTCCGATGCTACCGCCTGAGGACACTTTTCAGCTGTCTTACCCTTCAAACTTACCAATTCTTTCCCAAAGATTTTCTCTGAATGCAATATATTCTTTTTTGTTGTGTACATTTGCATGCGGGAGTAGATTATTTTTGACAATAGCCACAAAATCATCATATGACGGACGCCCAATCATCTTGTATAAACTTCTGGCCTGTTTATCCTTTTCAATTTGTCTTGGAGTGAAAATTTTCGGACACAGTTTGTATCAATCCTGTTCCATCAAGAGGCACTTCCAATGTATATAATCCTGCCAGGGTCATGCAAAAATCCCTGTCACGTCCTTTCGCTAGATTGGCTAGCTTCCAACATCCAGGTGAATAGTATATGGTGTGTCCTCTCCGTTCCGTTTCAGACATAGGTAATGTTAGCAATTGATTGTTCATTGAACCAAACACCTTTATAGTTCGGTAAATCAGCTTGTTGAGTGTAGACAATCATCCCTTCATTTGTAGGCATCCTCAACGGCCTATTGGCCTCTCGACTATTTTTCACCAATCTTCAAACATAAAAAGTACTATGCGTGCTTTTACTGTCAAGAAGGAAAAGAGTATCTCCAATTTTGGTGTGCTTTTGATCAATCCTATCAACTTGCTTTTGATGAAAATCATTGCCCGCATCATAACCGCAGCATTCATCATATATGCTTTCACATTCTATAATCTTTATTATCAAGCGGATTCACATCCATTTTTGCATCAACAAGCTATTGACCTTTTACCAATGACGTTTCGGACATCATCCCTTTCCTCTCCTGCCTTACCTTGTATTTCTTCAAGCAGCTTTCATTTTTACTTTTTGACAAAGTAACAGAAAACAACCCTCCTTGTGATACCATAACCTTGAGCTTCTAAAAATCTTTTTGTTCCTAATAGCGATATAAACTCAGCTGTCGTAGATCTTTGATGAGCTTAATTTTTGTTTTTGACTGATGGATATTATTGCGCTAATTCCCATTGCTATAGTCACTCCTAATGAACTACAAGTGATGGATTCACAAGCAATTTTAGACCCTTCTGCTCTGAGCATTACTTGGTGCTTACTAGTCTATCTCAGAAATTTCATCATTCTAGTGCAATCAACTTGATTTAGAATATTATAGTCACAGTAATGGTTCAAAATTGGGTAGCATCCATAACGCTTCCTCGAAAAAATGAAATTAATTTCGAACCATTGAGGTACGGGAAGGGCATTATCGAAATGGATTACAGTCTCCTTTTCGATCCCAAATTTAAATGTTTGCTTTGGACCCGGCTGGTTATCATTCAGTAACTTGATGTGTCAGCTTCGCTTTTAAGGATTTTGTCATATCAAATCTTCTTTTCGATTCAAAATTGTAGAGACTAGCAAGACATTCATTTCAAACATGTCAGTTATGATATGCCCATTACCTCATTGTATTTTTCATGCATTAACCAGAATTCAAGTGTCGTTTGAGATTCTTCCTCAATTAGAGGTGTGGACTTTGAAAGCCTTATATTTAGGAAATTATGCTTTAAGTTTGGAAATGTGATGCATACGTTCACTTCATTTAGAATCTTTCACTTGATTTGCTTCTTTCATTTCTTCATTTACGCCATTTCTATTTAAGGCGATATTCTGAACTGCCTTATAGCTAGTTTTCAGCAAGAAAGATTCATTTAAGGATATGTTACAGGATTCTGATTCGTCATTGTTATATTTCATTTCTGCAGTTGAATAGCTTTCGATGGTCGATTTTTGAAGATATGCTCAAGCCCTACCCTCACCTAGGCTGTAACTGGTTGTAGTTGGTTACTAACCTCTGGTTCCCAATGCAAGTATCGGCTTTAGGCAGCCAATTGTTGATCTTAAATGCTTTAGATTTCGTCGATCAATGCCATCTTATGGGATTTTGTTAGGAAGGATAGCTTACATTCAATGGGTTGTGAATAACATGCCTGAAGTTACCTATTTGACTGTGAGCAACAAATACGTAATGATTTAGCAAGACCTAGATCACTTATTTTGAGGTTATCACCCGGGATAAGAAATAACAATTTATTTCAAATAATGAATTACAACTAACCTGAAGAGGTTCTTTCAACACTTTGAAGCAAAAGGTTCTAGATAACCCCTTCTTTTAAGATATGTGGTCATTAACAAGTAAATACAGCATTTTTTTAAGGTTTGTCCAAGTTTGGTGACCAATTGGTGACCTGTGGATACAGCCAAGTCCCAAGGATTGACCTCAATAATAATTTCACCCCGGTTGTAAATGCTGTGATGATCTCAAGCCTTATAGTGGATAACTTGTATGGAATCTTAAGATCATAATAATTGATGTTGAAACTACATTTATGCATGGAAATCTGTACGAAGTAATCTGCCCTTTTGGACAAAGCATAACTCCCTTGGAATGGTGATGATAGCAATCAATACTGATGATTGCTTCTCTACTCGGAATGGCGAGGCAATTGATGAGGTCAGTGGCGATTACGTGTTAAAAAGTCACGATTCTATGCTTTAATTACCTCACCAACTAAATGAGTTGCAAGATAGTTCAGCAAAGTGATCAAGGAATGGATTGGATCATACAACCTCATCTGCCTTATGATCTGAAAAAGCAGATTGGCAATCATCAGTAGATTGCATTTCTACATCATTCCTGGAACACCTCGTTTCAATTATTTGTGAGATTTTCAACAAAATGGAAGGCATTGAGACAAGTATGCAATCAAGATGCAGATCAGGCGCTAGAATTTTGCTCTACTTAATCCAGCAATTACAACCAGATATTGAAAATGTCGCGGGAGAGCTAAGTGCATGGTTGGCGCCACTCTAGAGGTATATGCGGAAATGTACTAAGTTATTCTGTTTAAAGATGGAACCATAGAAAGAAGAAGGAGATTGGACGCTTTGTGGTGTGTAGATATAGTGAATGGTCTGGAGATTCAGAGAATCAAATACACATGACAGGATTCATCATCTAATTGTTGGTGTTAAGTTCCAATCTATTGAAGGCCAAAGGACAAGAAAGACGTCACTTTGTCAGGTAGTGAAGTGCAATATGTGGCAATTGTGCACTATCATCTTAGGAATTTGGGTGAAGTTGCCAATCATCGTGAAAGCATACAACATTTTCATGGCTGAGAATTCGATCTCAAGAGTTTGTGCGAAGCATATCAATATCCGGTACCACCTTATTTGTGAGCGTGTGGAAGATGGCTTATCAAGATTATTTTTGTGTTGACAGGTGTTCACAATAGTAAAATGTGAATAAGGCACCTTACATTGACATATTTTGAAGTTTGCTGGAAAGTGGTGAAAGGATCGAATGGTACGTGATAGGAAGGGCGTTAAGAAGGGATCACTTACATCCCAAGAGTTGCAACTAACACTTCTGAAGTTAACTATTCAATTGTGAGCAAGAAATGATTGAGCGAGAATTAGATTGTCTACTAGCGGTGATAACCCGGAATAAGAAGTAGTTGATTAGTTCCAATAAGCAATTAGAATTCATGTTATATGTACTTTATAACATGTCTTATCCAATGTTTGTTTACGGTTTAGTTGGGTTGGTAAGCAATCAACTATTGGACTAGCTTATTGAATCAATCAAAATAATGTCATGGTTTGAAGAGGGATTACATCGTGATTTATATGGTAGAAACCACTATAGTATAATGTATATTCAAATGAATACCCTATGGTTCTAATGTAGGGTTACCTTCTTAAGGCGAATATGGCACTATCCATCTAGTCACTTGCTTGATCTGGTGAATATTCGAACTTAGCTTAAAAGAATAACGCTATGTTAAGTGAAAATATAGTTTTTACCAATAAATATTTTAGTTATGGAGCATATGAAGCCATAGCCATATGAAACATGTTACAATTGCTGCTGTGGTTGTTGAGACACTGGCGGATCCCCGAGTATGATCATAGATACAAACGGTGGCATCAATAGTCTGAACAAGATCAATGACCGGAAAAACATGGATTACTCCTTGAGACTGGGATTTTAAAAGTGAGATGCAGTTTTTTCAGTATCTACTATCTGCATGCTCAAGAACAATGCCTAGGCAACTTGACCATGTCAAGCGTTGGTTTGCGAATGAACACGTTGAATAGCATAGGGCAAAACACATGCTGTGCAATTATTTAGGATGTTCGTTTTATGCTTTGCACCGCGATCGATCATTTATTCCTCATCTTGACGGCTGACAAGAAATCGTGGTATGCTTCTTTGTAACTGTAGCTGATTTAGCTCGGTAAGGCCATTTATAGCGGCATTCAATAAATGAATCTGATCGTGGACTGAAAGTGCTCTTTGGGCTACAAGTTGTGTGTGTAGTTCAAAGCTGACGTGCCACAATGCATTCGTCAAACATTGCAGGAGATCATCATGCGTTTGAGGATGATCCATTTGTAGACATAACATTCCCTTTGATGCAGGAAACAAAGTAAGATAATTCATGGAAATGTCTTCCGTTGGAATGTCTAAAAACTTCAAGACTGTCGCTAAACTCAACATGGAATTTTGATTTCTATTTGAATACAAGAAAGGCGAATCATTGTTCCATTTTTCAAAACATTCATGATTGATTTTATTGCCATCATTTGAGGGTGTACTGGATTTCGAAATTAAAAAGCACGAAAAGAGAGAGTCCCATAATAAGATATCAAAGTCAATTGAAAGATAAATGTTGCGAAGATTCCACATTGTCTCTTCTAAATCCTTTGGTGCTTCCAAAGAGGTCGAGCAGTCGTCACCGAGCTTTCCCCCGCGAAGCTCATTTACTCGAACTGTGGCGATGTGCTGGTCATCATCGTCAGCAAATAGACAATGTTCACCCATTTATCACTTAAAAGATATTTTTATGCCTTCCAAAAGAGTTAAACTTGTGTTGACTCGTATGTCAAGACGGGGGTTTTCCACGATTACGAGGTCTGGCCAATGAAATAGTAATCATCATTACTCGTAGTGTTTACTAGACTACTATGCCATTTCACTTGATTATTTGGCTCCAGCTTATCGTTAGTGAATTTATTGCCATTTATTGCCCTCCCTAATAAGGAGTCCCCCAATATCTTTTTCAGTATCGATAGAGTTTGACAGAAACAATGAATAATTCTGATCTTAAGCCGGCCAGGGTTGATGCAACTAACTTACCCGATGGCTTCACAACGACAGATCCAAAGGGATCTAATTCACAGTCTGAGAACGATGTTCAAGTTCAGCAACGACAGGCTGAAAAGGAGGCAATCTTGCAACAAGCCCTCACTCCTGATGCCCTTGAAAGACTTAGGCGCATTAAGGTAAGACATTTCCATTTGATATTGTCCAACTTTTGACTCTATAAACAAGCTATGGTAAAATGAGAATGCGCATGTGTTCATGATCGATGCACCTCGCAGTGCCATAAGACTAACCAAAGTGTATTTTGATGTTTCAGTTGGTGAAAGCAGACAAAGCGACCGCGGTAGAAAATCTGATTGCATCCATGGCCATTCAAGGAAAGCTCCCAGGAAGGATTAATGAAGGGCGCCTTATCGAAATGCTTGAGGGATTGGGAGCTCAGCAAAGTTCTGTCGCCAGTAGTAAGATAAGTATTCAAAGAAAGAAGTATGCATTTGATTCCGATGACGACGACGATGATGACCTAATGTAAGGAAATTAAGATTGTGGCACACCATCATATCACAAAAAAAGAAGATGCGATTATCATAATCCATCATTCAATTTATTGCTCTTGATTAAATCGCGAAAATAATTTTTCAGTCCAATGTTGAGATTCTTTGAACACCCACTATAGGTTCCAACCTTCTTGAATGTACCGACTTCAGTTTGAATGACATAGAAAAAAGGATTGAAGTATCCATGAGATAGATGATAAAAGGATTGCTCCATATGGTCACTTTCATGCATTGAATATTCTTTCATGATGAATTCGATATTGATTTTTGTAGCACGTTAAACTCGAATTATAAAATAATTCTTTAGCAGACTATATTGTAGAGCGTATGGTTATTCCTTACGTTTTTACTCATTCAATTTGAATCAGGGCTTTGATGTTTCGTGGATCGAAGGGATACTGCGAGTAGAACATCAAAGTGTTGAGTTACTACAAAATCGTATGATGGAAAATGACCAATAGTTTATGCACTTATAGACGGAAGAGAGCGAATGGTAACCTTCATTGACAGAAGAAGTAGATATGGCGTAAGTGTTAGTCATCAAATGAAGGTACCCCATACTATACATCATGAGATCGATTTTCCTTCAGCCATTCTTATTCGATATATTTAGGAGTTAGTAAATTGATTACAGTAAATCTGTTGTTCACAGATATGCGAATTGCATGGATTCGAAAATGTCATGGTGCTTCTTCCATAGCTTGTCTGAATTTTGTTGTAACTGAATGTAACAACTTGCCACAAACTATTGAATACCGAGCTTAACAGATTACGATAACGAAGGAAGTCTTTTGATTTATCAATCCAAAAAATGATGTGCAATTTACTTGGAACGATCAACTACAGAGGACAAGCGATGACTTTACCCAAATTACAAAAATCCCTTTGAAATCTATACAGATAGATCTTCAAAACAACTTAATGGAATTTAACACTAGATTCCAGGCACGACCTCTGCATTTGGTTGCAATTGTCCTGCCAACTTTGAGTGTTGTGTCTTCTGAATCACGTCTAGCTTTGTGAGTTTAACAGATGGCTGTAGGTTTGATATCAGATTTCGGACAGCATAGATCTTGATCATAAGCATGTGGTCCTCAATAACGAAATTGCTGCAATCTTTCTGTCGGATAGATTTGGTATTATTTTCACATTTTTGAAGCTTCCCATACCGCAACAACAGTGGTGATATTGAAAACATGATTCAGTCATGAGCGAAACACAAACTTAGAATATCTTGTCTTTTTCGTCCTATTTTGAGGAGATTATGTGATGATTTCCTTTGAAAACTGATAATCACCTTCCCAATAAGTTTCGGAGCTTGGGATTATTTTGGTTGTATTCAAACTTGATTCTTGTTCACTGTCATGAATTTGATGCGGTAGAAGCCCTTTTGAGAAGAAAAGTTCCAATATACTTTGGAGCTTGTCGCAGTTCTGCAACGTGTTCCCTCTAAACTCCACGAAAGCAGCCGTTAAGTTTACTTTTCTCAAGTATTGCAACGCTCCGGATAAAGTCTCGCATTCATGTCCCTCAACATCAACCTTAAGGACAACTGGCCGATCTAATGGTAGAATATCTTGAAGTGAATCTAAAGAGATTGCCCAGCCATAATCAATTCCCAATTTTAATGTTTCTAGCGATGAATTGTCGTCTAGTGATTTAATCATCATGGCAGATGGATTCCTTTCATATCGTTGGTGATACCTCACGATCTTCGGTCCATTTCTGCTGAGTGCGACGCCAAAGAGCTTTAAGTTTGGTTTTATCCGAACAGCATTGTTACCGAGAAATAAGGTCCCACATATCTTGAGCCAATTTTTCTTATGTGGTTCGAAGGCGAAAGCTTGACGTCCTATCGCAGCTGCGTTGAGAGCAAATAGACCAACATTGCTGCCTATATCTAAGAATATTGAATTGCTATCTTCCTTTAGGTATTTCATGGCAGCTGTAAGAATTCCGCAATTAAAACATCCCTTATTAGAGATTGCTTTTGAAACGATTTTATCATGATTGATGCGATGCACTTTCATCGGGAATGATGGCGTTGTCCTTGTAGCCTTCACGTGTCGAGCACTATCATAGTTTATGTCATTTAGATAGTCTTCACAGTTCACAACATATTGGTGCCCGTAGTCCAATGCCTTAACAGGATGCTGCAGATTAGGAGCAGTCAAGCCATTATAAGCTAGACTTTCGAAGTAATTCAACAATGTAAAATGACCAAAACCTAGATACCAAACAAAATTAGCGGAGATGCATGATACGATTAACAGCAATAGCGTAACATTTTGGAAATTGTTTCCGATTCCTTTGAAGTAAGGCATGCTCAGTACCTTTTTGTTTCTCACGAGTTTCGCACTTCGGAAAGCGGTGTAAGGGTTTTGAAATCAGAAAAAATGATTACGGTTGGTGGAGCGTTAAATCCTATGAGGGCTTTGGTAACCAAAAATATCAGAGACTTTCACCGCAGTTCATAGGATATGGTACATGCTTTCTCCGTAAGTATCATACATTGGGAATCATAGCCTAGGGCTTAGACAGCTTCAATTAAATGCTGGATTTACACCCACGCTTTCTCTTTGTCATAGATATGTTCAACTATAATGGATTCATCAGCATTTCAAAAAATATTTAGATGAGGTCTCTTACAGCAACAGAAGTCATGCAGTTATTCACAAATCCATACTTCTCGTGTACGCGTAGCCACTATAAATAGGAATAAAAAAGAGAGTACAAGTATGATTTTCAACCTACAGAAGCAATACGTTACAATCCTGTGTCATGAGGTAATTTAAAAGGGTTCAATTAACATTGGGCAATGCTACGTTTGTATTCTATGTAATATCTGCAAGGAAATTGCATAATGCACAGCACACTACATCGCAAACCCTGCATCCTCTGCAAGCCACACCGTTGTATTGCCTTAACGACATGACTTTTATCACGTTCTCTTTTTTTCATTTTCCAAGTGGTAATTTTGACATACAAAATCCCATTGTCTTCAAATTTAGAAATCTGTAGACATTATTTGCACAATTCCTTGAATATCACACAAAAATAAACAGTTCCTCTTCCTTAGACTTTAGCTTCTGAGATTGTTGAGTCTTTTGGTTCTCCTCTTTCACATCAATTCCATTGGGGACTGCTCATTCTCTTTATTGATTAGGATATTTTCAGAAAACAGTGACATTGGCACCCATTCCACCCAGAGTCCGTTCCAAATCTGACCACCAATTCCATGGTCATCAAACATGACACAACAAAGTGTCTGGAGATTTGGCTCCAATTTGTCATTGGTTTGTGGTGTTTAAGCTCCACTCAATCAATCTTGATACCAAGCTTTTCCTTTGTACAAGTCTTTTCTGGTGAAATTTCTCTACAGAAATTTA
>CAAAJI010000562.1:17455-33366 GCA_900642245.1 Fragilaria radians | reverse complement strand
AGTTGCATCGTAAATTGCTGCTCCTGACATACCCCAACCTGCCAGTGCTCCCATACCTCCCCAGAATTTGGGATCGGACCAGAGACCTACAGTTTTTGTCGCTGAGGGATTGCTTGCGGCATCTTTGGTTTCCTGGCTGGCCCATCGACGAAGAAAGGAGTTTGTACGAAAAGCATTGTTCACAGCGGATCCAAGACGATAGCTATACATTGCGACAGCTAGTATCAACCCAAGGTTTTGTAGAATCTTCTTGTTGAAAGCAGATTGTGGATTAGGAAATAGAATAACAGGATATTTTTCCAGTATGTTAGTACAATGGGATTCCTAAATACTGTAGATATAAAGGACGAAAGTGCCTGCAACAGTACGGTAATTCAAAATTCTGATACATTTTCCATTTCAATGCACGCACTCATCGAATCCCATATTCACTAGATTTAACTAACTCACAAGTTCAAGTGGAATATCAAATCAATGATTTGAACAAAACGCCAGATAAATTTAAATTGCACAAACGTATTGTCATCTGACAAGGTGTAAATAACTTATTCATATATTCCATTGATAATTTCATTATTAAGAATATGACCGGTTTTTCGAGACTTCATCTGCGAGAGTATATCTTTCTTTTGCTGCTGTTCTTGTCTCAAAGATTCCCCGCCACAATGGCATTGACCTATTTTCCTGGATGGGTGGTACATACCGCGATTGGTGCTGTCGCTGGAAGTGCTGGTGCATTGGCGGCCTATCCAATTGATTATGTCAAATCGCAATTACAAACGGAACAAGGTCGGGCCATATACCGAGATGGATGGGATGCTGCTGCGACGTTAATTCGTACCCAGGGACCTCTGGCACTCTATCGAGGAGTTGGCTTGCAACTTTTGGGTGTAGCACCCGAAAAGACTATCAAGCTAACTGCCAATGCATACTTTCGTTCCATCTTTGTATCATCCGAATCCCATTCGACGTCGCCATTGACAATGGGCTTAATGGTTGTAATTGCACCATGGATGGGAGAAATACTTGCCGGAGGATTAGCCGGATGGACGCAAGTGATTGTTACAAATCCATTAGAGGTACTCAAAGTCAAGTTGCAAACGTCAAATCAGACACTATCTGAAGTTTGGAATCAATTGGAAGGTCCTCTCGCATTATACCAAGGTGCTGGGGCGTGCAGTGTACGCGACATTTTATTTTCTGCTATCTTATTCCCTCTTTATGCCCATTCCAAGGCTTGGCTGCTTCCTCAGGTAATCTCTATCCTCGGAGATGAGCACTCCAATGGTGCAGCGTTTTGGACAGATCTCCTTGCCGGCAGTTTCGCGGCGGGACCTGCAGCAGCATTTAGTACTCCGGCTGATGTGATCAAAACTAGAATTCAACAAAATCGAGATGCAATTTCGATTACTAATCAGCAGGAAGAATCAACGGAGCTTCTTGAATCAGGATTTTGGAACGTCGGATCAGCTTTGGTGAATAAGGAAGGTGTCCTGGTTCTATCTTCGGGGTGGCTTGAACGTGTTGTTCGAAGTGTACCTCAATTCGGAGTGACCTTAGCCATGTTTGATGTTCTAAACTCCCTTGCCGTTGAAAATGGGTGGCTTCTGGAAGGACAATGATATGAACCTTAACCAATTGACAATGAAGGTCTAAATATCAAGAGAAAAACTTTTGCAATCATTTTGGGAAAAGCTGGTTGGTTAAAAATTCAAGTCAAGGTTTATCTCTTGGTCATATATATACATATAGCGTATGTGATCCGGCCTCGATCTTTCCCGCAATTGATGCCGTAAATGCGCAGTGACTTTGATCTACCAAGTCTCCATTAAGGCATGAATGCAATGAAATTAAAACAAGCAAATTCCGAATTATGAGCATTATTTAAATTTTGGCTTCGGGGAGTAGGGAATTTTCACAATTGAAATCATTAACTCTCAATGCTGTAGTAATAGGATTGTAACAGAAAGTGGAGGCATTGTAACATTGTGCTTGAAAAGATACACAATATAGTTTATGCTAAAGTTCTATATCAATCTCAACGATTCTATAACTGCTTTTTCTAAATGATGTTTGGTTTTAACATCAAATACTATACTACTAACCTTGTCTATTAAACACAATTCTTCTTTTTTACCTGGAACTCAAATGAATTACGTATTTGATGTATAAATGGGTCTTCTTGACGCATGTTTATATTGAAGCATGCAGAATACTACCCCTATATTGCTTGGTGTCACTCGCTGCACCCAAGATGCGATTACAATAGGTACAGTTGGGAGAAAGGCTTGACACTGATAACATACTTCTCAATGCTTCAAAACATCCTGCGACATTTTCATGAGCAGCATAAGTAAATATCCAGTATGCAAACCATTCTTGACAAGTTAGCGGACACTTTGTTAATTGAAATAAGGAATAGGCCAAGATTTACCATTAACTCATACAGGTTCCAACAGCCATAAGGAAAAATGAAACTTGCTTGAACAACTGCATTGGTACAAACTTTTGATTTCATGTTCTCTTTTGATTCCTTTTTGTTTTGGCAGTCGCTGACAATTATTTTATCGATTGACACCAATGTTCGATAACATTTCTATTAATCTCAAGACTCAGTACAAGCAGTGAAGAGTGGTGAGTAAAACATAAATATTTGAATGTCAATTGATTATGTGCAGTGATTCATGATCTCAGACTCGTGATTCAAAATTCCATAAAAAACGCATCTTTCTATCTCCAATCATTTTTGAGTTCTTATTTCACAAAAATTGATTATGACAAAGCAAGCACTTGTTGTCCATATTGCTTCCTTCCTCGCGTCACATGCATATGCATACTCTCTCTCCGCGGGTTGGAAATCAAAGAGAGCGATACTTCGAGCCAATCCTAGCGATTTTGTCGATGTGCCTTACGAACGGGTTCCTTCCGAGACGACAGAGGCCGTCAGTGTGGATGTCGACGGGAATACTGAAAATCCAGGAAGGGATATTCCCTTGTTCCGTTCTAAGTCAATATTAGATGAGACCCGACGAGGTAACAATGTCACTTTTCCATTTATTGAACCATCCACTCAGCAAGTCTTGACATGTCGGATAGCTGTTACTGCCAAATTGGAAGATGATCAACTTTATGCTGTCGGGATCCCAAGAGATAATGGAGTGCTCATGATCATTGAGCGATCAGAGCCTAGTGAAAGGGAATCATCAGCTTTCGAATATTTAGATCCAGATGATGATACTAATCTAGAAGTTTTTGAACTCATGGCAGGAGCTCTTCACAAATATCTCAGTACAGATTTGAAACTTCAACGGACTCCACGTATCTTGACGATTGCTGGAGATCTTCAACCCTACCTAGACTCCCTTCCTGAAAATTTACTTTCAGAGGATTTATCTATGGAATCTCTACTAAAAGAACCCGACGTTAGTGACGCTGCCATTGACGAATTATTCTCCTTTTTCGAAGAACAATTAGGACCCGAAGTCTACAATCAGGTGATGAGCGAGGAGACGACAGAATTAGATCCGAATCTTCAATCCTTATTCGACTTGGTCAAATACGATAGTGAACATCAAGATGAGGATGTATCTCTGGATCTAGATTCGTTGGAGGAAGAATTTCGCACTCTGGGGGATGACATTAGTCACAACGGAGTGGGGATTAAGCTTGTTGGGTTTCATTTGAACAATGACGATACTAATCAAGAATCTTCTAGCGCTCGTGATCGTAATTCCAAAAAATCTTTGTCGACAACAGAGGAGTCTGCTGCCTTTTACTCTCTTGTGAAACCAATACAAGCTCTAACTGTTGTGGGTCGTCTGAAGAAGGACCATGATTCTGGAGAGACTGTGTTTGAACTTTTAAGTTCCCAAGAAGAAGCCTTGATTGTACCTAGATTGGAACGAATTTGTCAAGAGGATCTGGAAGCACAAGGAATTACTATCAACTCCAATACCAACCGATAGTGAAATGATTTCCTTCTCTAAAATGTCCATTTACAGACTTAGTATTATTTTTCATAATTGGATTTTCTTATTGCATTAAGGACATTAAAAGGATTTCTAGTGTGTTGACCACAACGATTCCGACCTTTCATTTTTTAAAATATTGTTGTCTCCTAAACACATAATGTTGGGTTCCAAGATGTTGCCATCTCCTTACACGCATTATCCAGCATTTGAAAACATGAGAAACATCTTTTTTCAGTGAGAGATTGACCTTTGCACCAGCTTTCCGAAAACATCTAGACTCTGATATTGCTATATTTAAGACTTGATTTACTAGTTGCTTTCCATAATACAACATAATGACTTCCTGAGCTTACATTCTTTAGTTCCGTTCCAAAGTCAAACATACGGAGGATCTAGAGGGTCATTGGTGCTACCCTTCAAAGACACAATGAGAATTTGTGATGTAATCTAGAAAAAATCCGTATTCACATCCTTTATTCAACTTTGGTCTCAGGAAAATCAATAGCTTACTTGATATGATTGCTACTCAAGGCATTCAAGATTATATAGACATGTGTTTAATAATAATGCCAATCTTGACAGGATAAATGAAAAATAGTTGTAATTTGGAGTTGATCGTACTATGAGACAAAGCAGTAGCATAATTTTGGTTGTCATAACTCCGGTTCAATTTCAACACTCTATTATTTGACTATATGAATTGAATCATTTCCTTTTACACTAGTCAATTAAGTTTCGTGTATTTTCATAATTAAAAAATCAAATACTGCTTCATGATTCATATTCTGTTTTTCTATTGATAGTTATCGGGAAAATAGTCCTCAGAATGCTCGAAGCTTTCTTGGTAGAATGAATGAAGCTTTACCTAGTGCGTAAATTCAAAAATTCAAATGATCTAATTGCTCAACAGGTTGCAAAATAAGTAACTCCTCTATGTTTCGTATATGTCAATGATCTTGTCATGGATTAGTTCGTTGTATGATTAAACTTTGGAATCAAAATTTTAAAAGAATCCATGTACACCTTTTACTTCATCTTCTCTTTCTCTTCATCACATTCACAATCAAGTATTGTTCTCGTCTAAGGCGGTGCTTCCCTTTCTAGCTTCCTAATAGCAATCTCAATTCACTCATACAACTGATAATGAAATATTCAAGTTTTTTTAGTTCTGTCAGACTTTACTCTGACAAGAATAAAATAAACACTTTCTTTTTTCCAGGTGAATTAACCAAGGGCTGCCCAATTACACTACACAATATTCATCAATTTTCCAATCATGATTCATATGTAACTGGTCCTTTCACAATTAACTATTCAGGTTTAATATGGAATTGTGAGATGCAATTGAACTTGCTTCTTCATCTCAATGGGCATAAGTAAAGATGTCATGAATCCTATCCTTTGGACTTGCGTAACGGAATTACCTGGTGAGATGAAAAGCACTTCCAAGTGTTGGCCAAGCCTGATCCAATGATCACCTGACTAGAAAACAAATTCACTTTGTCCAAAACGAAATAGAAAGCATTGAATTGTCTGAAACAAAATACGAGATTATTCAATTAACTTCTAATTTATACCTTTAAATCTTTTGTAAGTGTAAAAAAACAATGTTCTTCATTTATCCTATGTCTGTTATCTTACTTTGTAGTTGATTTCACTGCCAGATGAATTACTTGATTCAAATGCTAAAGTTTCATAATTTACTTTCGTTCTGGATCACCAGGCGTATGTCACGTTCGAAAAAGAAAAAATCTTTTTATCATCCGTTGAGACAGTGCAACATCGGTTGCAAATCGAATGAGAAGCGTTGAATAGCCCTAGATTTCATGTGAAACACGTCCCACAGGCCGCAACGCTTGACAGAACTTTTGATTCGACCGACAACAGGGTTGTTCGGTTCAGGAGATGTTTCAAGGTCAGAAAGATCGTCATTTCCTTGTTTGATGATGATTCTATCAACTTTCAGATTACCACTAAGAGTTACGTTTCAATCACGGGCAGACTATGATGACAATGCAGAGACGAATTTGCTGGATATACAAGTTAAGATACCAGAAAGTTCGTTGTTGTGTTCAATATTGGATTGTGCTTGGCCTTATATTGATGTGGATGAGTACAATCTTATTCCTGTCGTAATTCTCTGGCATCTATTATGTATCGTTATATGCTTTCCGAGAATGGATTAACATGAACAATGGACGAGAGACATCCTAACGATTGTTCCTCCACACAAGACGATGGTACTCAATTAATTGTATAATTGTTTCTAATACTTCTGTATAGTCTTTATCTTTTCTACAATTGCATTGATTTAGGATTATAGTGATTGAATAAAATCAAAATGTCGGAGAGTCCATTCGCCGTCATCGTGATGTTTTTTCCTTTCAGATAAGATTCACGGTTTACTGTGACTTTATTTACTTGTCTAAACTTACTTACGTGGTCGCAAGGATATCTTTCTGTGGAGATGATAAAGAATGATTCGTAATTTTCTTGTTGTAATTTGTCTTGGTCGTGGACTAAAGACAACAGTCCAATCTCTCAACATCCCTTTCACAGCCACACCATTGAATGTTTTGTCTAAACCAAAAGAAGATTTGTCTCTTCCTAATATCAATGACGAATCCACAATAAGAGCTGCTCCGACATTACTGTACCCTGATGCAAGAACGGTGTCCTCGAAGCTACAAAATGCATGGGATGAGAAGAAACATCCTTTGGAGGAACCAAATGAACTTGGGAATGGAATTTTTCTAACAGATGATTGGAGGAAAGCATGGTATAGTTACGATATGAAACTCCCGGAGAATGGAAGTGAACCCCGTAGAGATACAATGGGTATAGATTCAGCAACAGGATATGCAAATTATATCATTGATGAAATTGATGGGACTCTCCCTGATGATCTAGTGGGCACATTGTATCGTAATGGACCTGGAAAAATGGGTATCAATGGTCAACGTGTCGCGCATGCCTTGGATGGAGATGGATTAGTACTTCAAATTACATTCTCTCCACCAAGTCCAGGCACATCATCAGGACAACGCGAAGTCAAATTTCAATCGCGTTTCGTTCAAACGAAGCATTTCACCGAGGAACTAAATGCCAACCGCTTTGTCTTACGAGGAACATTTGGGACTGGTCCACTAGGAACGGACCCTGGACCAGGAATCGATGAGGATCCAGTCGAGCCGTCACCTTGGACAAAGATTAAAGAACGAGCCATGAATTTGAATATTAAGAATCCAGCCAATACTCAAGTCATTGCCTTTGGAGGCAAATTATTAGCATTATTTGAAGCAGGGTTACCGTATCAACTCAATCCGGAAACATTGGAAACAATTGGCGAAGATACCCTGAATGGTATTTTGCCATCAGGGAATCGGTTGGCAGTGGATATTCCTACCATCCCCCGAAACTTTCTTCCAGATTTCTTGGGAGGGGCGGCGCATACAGCTCATCCACAACGTTGTCCTCGTACCGGAAATCTTGTGGGGTGGCATTGGACGGATGTTGGGAATGGTCTAAGGATAACGGTGACGGAATGGTCATCATCGAATAATGATATGATACCAGTAGCCTCGAGGACTGTCGTTCTACCGAATGTGGCATTGGCACCTCATGATATGGTGGTCACAGAAAATTATATTGTCTTTCTTGTCAATGCGTTATCTATGAATACACTCGACTTTCTTTCGGGAATGAAGGGACCGGCAGCATCCCTCAAAATGGATGGAAGAGCTGATGTCAAGGCATTTATTATATCCCGACCAACAAGTGACATGTCTGTTGGTCCTATTGAAGTTCAAGTTCCTCCCTGTTTTTGCATTCATTTCTCACATGGTTACGAAGATGAAAAGTCAGGCAACATCGTGACATTCTTCTCAGGTTGGCCCCCAAACGATTCCAAGGACTTTTTGGGAGCCTGGGGAGGATTTGCTCCAGAATTCTCTCAGATACCTCAGACATTTTTATGGAGATTGGAACTAGATCCAGTATTGAGGAAAACCAAGAGCTTGTCCATCGCACCGGGTTCCAGTAACGTTTGTGCTGAGCATTGTGTGGTCCATCCAAATTTTCTTTCCAAGAAAGCAAGTAATGTGTATGCAGCAGTAAGTAATTTGGTGGGTGATTCGTCTGCCCCCTGTGGGTATTCAAAACATCGAGTGGAGGATGGCTATGTTCGTTCCCTTACGCCTGGAGAGCGCAATGATGATATTGACTGTTACTTTTTTGGAAGTCGGCATTTTTGTGGCGAGCCTCTTGTAGTTCCAAAGGAGGGAGCAGACTTAGATCAAGAGGATGAAGCCTATTTGTTGGGTATCGTCTGTGATGCTGTCGCACATAGAACCATTGTTTCTGTTTTTGATTTAAAATTACCATTGCGAAATGGTCCTGTCGCCAATCTTTGGTTGAAAAATCATGTACCGCATGGACTTCATGGTTGTTTTGATCCAAAGTCAGACCTGAATACTTCCTACTTTTGTTAATAGTTTAGAACGAAAATCAGGGTTGGAATAAAACTACCTATTTAGATATCATTCCTTATTGGCGCGAGAATGATGAAAAGAATTCAGAGCAGAGCACTAGTTTGTTGAACAAAGTCTTAACATTCTAATTCATGTTACGGCAAGGCGATGATAAAAGTATGACTCATATTAGAGTGGAAACGAAATAATACGTTAGTAACTAAAGTTTCATAGTCATCTCTTCTTTTGAGGATATACATCAGGGCATAAGAAAGAGATCTGAATACTCTTCATGCCCACTCACAACTTTTCAAGTCTTTGGTTCCTAGCTCCTCAAGCTTCTGAAACGCCTTCGTGAAGTCATCATTGAACTTGTTCGCATCCTTAGCATAAACTGTTACATACTTTTGAAACTTCTTGTCCTGTAGAAGTACCAAATCTGTTGGTAGCATCATGAGGCCTCCAGCTGGTGAATTAACGTACTGAGTTGGACCTTCCCATTTCTTTTCTTCCCACTTTAAATTCTGCAAAATTGTAAAGTATGCATTGTTGAAAACAGTTGGAGTTGGAGTCCAGGGGCCGTCGTATCCAGAAGCCGTAGTATGACAGCGACCCAGTGCATGAGCACCGCTCAAACAAACAATCTCCTGATCATCGAATCCCATACGGTAAAAGATATCACGCAGATGCTGGGCATCGGATGGGTCAGCTCCGGGCTTTCCAACATCGGCGTTTGGAAGGCGACCATCTGGTGTGACCTTGGAAGGATCCATCTCATCAACACGACCACTTGACCACGGAATCGTAGGACCTCCCAAAGATTTAATCGCGACAACTTAAAGGATGAAAAATTAGGTTATCCAATTATGCATGTGGAATGGAGGCCTTATGTAAATAAATGCTAAAAAATACTTACCTCCTGCAAGAGTGTATAGATCAGCATAGGAAATGTCAGGATGTGTTTTGTGGATACCTTCTAGCCATGGTACAGCGGTAACTCCAAGTCCAGCATTTCCTCCATGTGCCAATTCTTCTGAGAATCTAATAGTACCCACCGCTACTTCCGCCTGTCTTGCTCATTTTGTCATATGTTCCGGACGAATGCCAAGCTAAGCGTACTAGTGTTGGACCCTTGTTTGGGTCCTCAGCAACGAGTTGGGCAATATCGGAGGCTACATTCTTGTAATCTACGAGTGTTGATGTCGCACCAACTGGTGGGATAGATCTCGATCCCATAACCCAAAAACTAGTCGTGGCTCCTATTGTTCCAATAAATTTACGTCGATCTTCAATATTTATCCTCTCCAAAGGCATTGATGACATGCGAATTGGTAGTACCAAGGCATTTGTGCTGGTTAGTAGCATTTGCAAGCAAACGCTGCTTAGGATGGCAAATACATTTGAGATTTTCATAATCGAATCTTATTATCACACAATATCTTTTCCGTCTCTGACACTTGTGTGACGTGCTAACGATTATTTTTAAAGATTTAGGGGTTCTCATTTCTGAAAAATTAATGAGATAATCTTTAGAAAGAAATCTAAACTAAAACAAACCAAGCCTGATTTGCTAAAATTAATTTCAACTACTTTTAGTGATGAGCTTCATTCCTGATTTCATTTAGCCATTGCTCTAAAATGTCTGCAATCAGGATGAATCCTTGCTTAATATCTGGTGTATCATTCTCGCTTGGGCCCCGATGAGATAGATCACTATGGTGAGCACCATTTTCAAAGTTTAGTGCCAAGAGAGAATCTGATAAATTTTGCCGAATGGACCCTCCTGACCACATGTCTTGACCACCATTGGTAAACAGAATGCGAGACGCACCTCGTCGTACCAAATCGTCAAATCCCCAAAGGTCAGCGAGCTCACGTGGACGAGGTGTGACCCCAAAGCTATCCTGACATTCCTTTGTCAATCTTTCCAATGTTGCGTTCCAAGATGGGAACATGCTTTCCTCGGAAAAGCCAGCAAGGAAAATGACATTGGTGCAAGTTTGAAAATTCCACATAGTGTCCTCATCACTCGGAACGGATGACCAATCCACCTGAATTTTGGGATCATCAGGAAATTCATTCTTAAAATCAAAGCAATCACGCTTCCCAACTTCATGACGGACCAAGTGAAGAATTTCATCTTGGTTGCAACGAACACTTGCCATGTCACAACCTTTCTCTTCGTATATGCGTTGTTGAATTTTACTCTCGAAAAAGTGCCTTATAATATCGAAAGTATCCGAGTTCTCATCTTGAAATATTTGGCAAACTCTATAGAGCCCGGTGTCTGGGCCCGGAGGATAGGCATCCATGTTGTGATCGGCGAATGAGTAACTCACCATATCGAGAAGTCTATTACTGAGTGACATTTGATCCTTGATGCTATGTGGTAAAGAATTTTCGCAAATTCCAACATTCAGTGCCGCATCACGCAACGATGGAGCCCTTAAAACAACTCTGTCGATATCGTTAAGTGCTTGTCGGACTGCTGTAGGACAACCAGGAGAGGAATTTTCTGCAGATGCAGTTACGATATCATAAAAGACGTTTGGATTGGTTCGCTGCGCGTACATGAGCAGAGGCGCCGCGCTGGCGTATGCAGCGTCGACAACATCTGGATGTACCAATCGAAAGATGGTGGATAAAAAACCTGGATACGATCCTCCAATCGTTATCAGTGGACAATACTTGGCAGATCGACGATCTGGCGAGCATCCCTTTAAAGTAGTCTCACGAAGGTGCACTGTAACAAGGCGAAGCATATCTGCTATTGCTTGTTGTGGTGTAAGAAGATTCAACAGTTGAGGAATCGTTGCATTTTGGACAGGTTGATAGGCTCCATAAAAGCGATGTTCCGGTTGAACAACGGCAGCATTAAATCGTTTTGCGAGAACGTCTGTGACAAATGGATAAAGCATCCCATGATCAAGTGCTCCCTCTCCACCAATTACAAGGAAAATTGGAGACCCGGGACCACCAAAATACCTTGTACTCATATAATAACGGTGTTTCCAATACGATTTCAATCCAACCCCGTCTTCGCTAAAGTGATCAATTATTTGTTCATCGTAAAACAATTCTGAATTGTCATCATGATTTTTCATGCGTTGAAATCGAGATTCATAGCTTCCTTCTCTGCTTTGGACACCATGTTGGTCAAATGTTGGGGAAATAATCACCATAATTGTGACGACAACTAAAAGTAATAACAGGGCAGTCACATTGCAAGAAGGACATTTTTTGAGAAAATTTTCAAATCTTGATATAGGTGCTTCTTCCTCTTCATGGATGACATTTATCGTTGCACCGTATGACTTTGATTGTCCCTTCATGAAAGTGCTGTGGACGTCGGCTTTAAATTTGTGGTTTAAAAAAAAATATGACATACTAGACATCTCAGAGCGAAGAGACATACACGAGTAACAGTATTATTGCAGTAATTAGAACGTGAAACAAAAGTTTGTGTGGTTGTCAAATTCTTGAAGCAAAAGAATTATCTTTTGGAAGAAATAAGCTACCTGATTTTTAGAAAATGTAATATAACAGAAGGCCATTGTCAAGTTCCTACTAGTTGAGTATAAAATAGAAGCAAAAAGTCTTCGGTGAATCAATTGTTGTGAAAAATTTTCCATTTGACATACATGACCAACCACAAAAACCGGGATTGTATAACATCAAGCGGAATAGAACGTGCACATAACTGTCAAAAACATAAAAATGAAAAAATAGTCCATTGATTTTGATCTACCTTGCTTGGAAATAGAATAAGTGGATTTTCAGATTTACTCTCATCAAGAATGAGAATAATTGCAATCAAAGCAAAATTCAGACGATCGCAGCTTAATACTTAGGATTATCAATAAATTCATATGGCAGCTAAGGTTGTGTAGAACCAAAATACCCTCTTCTATGCTTCTAGTCAAACTATTCCATTTATTTTCAAAATGTAGAAGTAATTGGGTATAGAAGACGCCTGGAAACATGGAACTAATTGAATTGAAATATTTTATCTATTGGAACAATTTGATTTCAAATAATCCGAACACTTTGTTATCTTCAAAGAAGCATACCTAATATAAAAGAGTGGTTCAAATGGCGGAAGTCCTTCTAGGAAATTGAGAGCTATTACACTCCTATTCAAAATCCTTGAATGGTTAAACAGCCTGGAAACGTTTATCATATAAAGTTGACTAAGAAAAGGAGAAAAGTAAGACTTTGGGATCTTTGAGACAACAAGTTATATCGCGTGTGTACTTCCGGACTGAGTGAAACGACGTCACACGTTGGTGTTGATGATTGTGCAATATATTAACCAAAGCCATGCATATACATTATTTCTTCATATCATTATATTGCTGCATTTCTCAGCCATCTTCTATAACCATTATGTGATGACTGTACAATACAATTCACCACGACTTTAGCATGATATATTAGTCCACTCTAATTCCACTTTTGTAAGCCCAATAACAATTTTCAAGTTTAGAAGGTCCCAACTTATCATTGGAAATTGATAAATGGACTATACTTGAAAAATTGGCAATAAATTGTAGAAGAGCACTTAAAATCAAAAGTGTAGCAATTTGCCAGTATACATACAGTATTATTGTTTTTGACATTAGAAATGGGGTGTGCTTATGTTGCTGCACTGGTCATTTTATGATAGATTGTTACTGCAAAGGTCTTTGACACACAATTCTTGATAAATATATACATAAATGCAGGTAGTGAATGCTTTATTTAGCCCTTGAATTAGTTCAACGGGATCTAAGCTGGGCAACATTTAACAAAATAACAAGTGAGGCCATGCATTTAATGATATGCTTTTGATGAAAGTACATCTTATTACTAAAACAGTTTCGTCCGGTCTGTCTGTCTGTCTGTTTTGACGAATCTCGTTTCCCTTACTAACAAATGTACAAGTGCGAGTAATTCTTATTTCGTTACTTTTTACTGTACCCAATTTGCGCGGGTACTATATAAGTAGCCTAGGGCGGCCGAATACTCGTCACTGCTTAAACATTAGTGTACTATAATTATTTTTTAGTCACGGAGACAGTTCTTCAATGATGAATGCATATCTTTAGAGACTTCCAGATGAAATCTTGGTAGTTGTTGTATCAAGTGATATGTAGATGAATAAATCATAAAATGAAAGACTTTATTTGGCATTAGATAAATATAATGATATCTCACAGATTCAGAGATCATGTATATTCTTGAAAAATTCAAGACTTTATTATCTTTGTAAATTTATAACCAAAAGTTAAAAGTAAATAATGCTTTGAAGCCAAATCAGCATCGCATAGTTGGTGCTCAATGGCAAAATCATCGATAAAATTAAAATGCACCATTCGGGAATCGAACCCGAGGCAAACGCTTGGAAGGCGTTTATGTTACCACTACACCAATGGTGCTTCTATTTAAGAGGGGAGAATAAAAGTATTTATCTTCAGTAACATATTACCTAAGAATTACCAATGAGAAAGTATTTACCAATCAGAACATCATATCTTTCTTCTAATCAGCTAAGCTATCTTTAAAGTATTAGCAATAACATACTTATCTAACACCAAACGCAGGTATTTCACATAATACATAAGTCGTATCTCAATAGTATGCACAGACAACACTTTATAACTTTGCCTATCTACATTATCTCATTCATGAACAGCTCATCAAGGAACAAAATAAAAGGCATAACCATTTTGCAATAATTGACACAAATACGTTAAGATAGATCTCGGAAAGCTAAAACAATAATTCCCTTGATCCAGATTATATACAGTAAGGCCATTTTCTCATAAATTACTAAGACTAGACCTTTACATGGATGAAAAATTAGGCTTAGTAGATCAGACATACTTAAGTTGTTAAGGTACTAAACATGATTTATTTAAAAGCAGGAAAGCGTCCATTGCAATTCGTAACTATAGGCTCTTTGACATACCCATCTATGTTTAATGTTCTCTTTGATGATTTTTTTACGTCGTTTATTTTTGATGGTGGTAGAAATAATTCTGAGAAAGAAAGATACAAATACTTTATAAGGTGGATGATCCTTTTATGGTATTTGACCTAGATGAAATGATTAGTTGATAAAGGGTTTTTAAAGCTAGTATTCAAGGATATTATGCTGAAATACACTCTGAGCGTGAGCACCCAGAATTACAGTTCGGGCAGCCAGCCTTTAAAAGCTATGAAATAGTTGTTCCATTCCGCTATACGGTCGAATTTTCTATACATGCAGATTTCACATTAAAAAATCCAAATGTCAATATGAAGTGTTCGCTTTCAGAGTCTGCCGTAAATTCAAGATCCAAACAACCTGTTGCACTATCAATATGAATGAGAAAATATTTAATTTTGGTTTGCTGAACAATTTTGAAGGTTTCTGACGATTGTGCTACAGCTCTCAAAAATTTAGAAAGAGTTTACTCAATATAATACGAAGCCTTCGATGAATAGGCAATATTTTCTCATTCGTGATTTTGAGTTGCAATTGGTACCCTGTGTGAAAACGGCGGAAAAATTATCAGCTCGAAATAAACTGGCCTTCAAAAAGCAGAAGCTATGATGTGAAAGATTCACTTTTGAGACAGAAGAAATCGGGAGTCAAGAAATGACGAGACATTCCGTTAAAATTACGAACTAAATTTTGTACAATATAAGAATAAAAGGGATCAAGATAATCAGAGAGATTGTGGGGCAAATATCACCTGTAACCTTTTGCAAGACCTTCATGCTTCCTTGATGTTGAGTGATGAATAGACACAATGTGAAATTTTATTCTACTTTAGAACCTCTACGACTTGATATTGTTTCCTCTAGTGGACTTCTCGTGTGAAGATTTTTTTGTCTTGTGACGAGATGTAGTGGATCTGGTATCCTATTGTATCCTCAACCTTTTTGACAAGTTGGTTGCCATCTTCAACTTTTATGAAGAGTTGGATTGTAACATGATTTGAATCATTTTAATTTTTCAACAAATTAGACAGGCTTGGAAAGCATTATTTATACTTTCCATTTTCAAGTAATATTTAGTTATCACTAAATTTGTATGATAAAATAATATTTATTATCATCCAAGTTTGTGGGATAAATGTAAAGGATTGTTAATTTGTAACTTCCGTGAAAAGATGTATAAATTCATAGAATATCCTTATTTTTCTCACAAATTACCAGTTCAAAAATAAATCTCTTACCCTGGTAATTTATTTATAGACCGAATTTTGAGCATGACCTATTATTGAGGTAATATCTTCTTGATCCACACGTCAAGGTATGTCATTCACCCCCAAGATCATACTTAACATGGGGTTTATTCAAATGGAGAGATTAGGCGGATATTTACCCTCTGAGATACAATTTCTTTTGGATTTGAATTCCTCCATTCTTATACATATTCCACACTCGATATTGTCCTGTATGATGTTATTAACTTCCTAAGAATTTCGGTTGTTTCAAATAG